>JAPEVF010000313.1:0-51621 GCA_029747585.1 Pleurotus djamor | reverse complement strand
ATTTTATGGTTAGGGTTCTTTATAGCTTTTGCTGTTAAAACTCCTCTTTATCCTTTTATACTTTGGTTACCTAAAGCTCATGCTGATTCTCCTTTAGCTGGTTCAATAATATTAGCTGCCACTATCTTAAAACTTGCTACATATGGTTATCTTAGAGTTTTAATTAATTTTTTTACCTGATGCTACAAATTTACTTTAATCCTTTAGTACAAACTATTGCAGTAATTGCTATTATTTATTTGCAAAGAGAGCTGATCGATGAGGTATTGGAAGCAAAGATCCAGGAGAGAAAAGTACGGGAGGAATTAGCTGATGCGAGAAAGGAATTAAAAAACATNGAAGACTCCGTCATGAGGAAGAATTGGAGGCTTACAAGGTGTGCTCCCTCTTTCCCAGCTGTGTCACAATGTCACGGGGGTGCTGATAGCCTGAAACCCTTGTCATAGAGCCAACTAAGCAGCAATCAGAGCCAGTGCGATGCGCAGTATGACCAAAGCCTCAGAAACATATCTGCAATCAAGTGTATCTTGAGGGACGCTGGGGCCGGTGATACCCTTGCAAATGAGGTGGATCTACTCGCGATAGATCAAACATCTTGATATCGTGCTTAAAGGACCGAATGTTGAATGTATGTACGAAGGATAATTATCCAACTGAAGTTCTTGGAACGTATTGCTCTCATTTTCTGTACCGCCTTGCTGGACAATGAACAATCTCAAACATGTAGCCCCTGATCTCCCTAAAAGGAGTTCGTTCTAGCCTAAGCGCCATGCGCGCATGGAGACATTTTCTCGCAAACAGCCGTCGATACTTTCACTGATGGAACCCAGCCCTCTGACCCATGTATGCCCTCGTTTCTCTTTCCTCAGAACGCTGGCGTTGAAAACGCGACTTGGGCGGTGGATAGAACACTTGGTTAGTCCTTTTCAATCCTCCCGAGACATGCAGCCCAGATAGCTCATTCACAACACCCTCGCAGCCTCAAGTTGAAAGATAACTCTAGGCGTCTGTAATTACACGAACCGCGCCCGAGATTGTAATCTGAGGACGATGGTCGCATGGGAGGAATCCCTGCTCTCTCAGCTCCTTTTGACTTCTTCGTGCTCCTCTATCCTTTTCCCTGGTATGGTCCCGCAGCTTATGTCGCTCTCTTCAATATCTCACTTCCCATTCACCCAGGTCGTTGAGCATCACATACGAATACAAGCAGTAATTCTATGAGCTTTAGCCGTGGCGTTGGGATGGGGGAAGCTGACGAGACAATATGAGTTGTGCTGGACGGCAGTGCTCGTACGCCGCTATTTCCTCTTCTTGTTGCCTTTTCCAACCACCCCCTCACTCCCAGTACATGAGTCACCACATCCATGACAGGAAGAAAGCTACGCCCGTCCGAGGTTCGAGGTTCGAGGTTCAAACGTTCAGCGTCAGCCCTTGTTCTGGCGGTGTTCACCCATTAAGGCCAGGAAAGTTGAGAGAGTATATACTCCTCACAATCTCATAGCGCTAGCTGTGGTGGACCGTCTCGGATGACTCATCCTAAACAGGCGCAAGAGTGTGAAGGCTTGTTTCGTTGGTAAGCCCCGTACAACCTATGCTTCTCAAGTTCTTGTCGATATTGAAGTATATGCTAGGCTTACATATCGTATCCTCGGTCACATCGCACCACCCTTGAGTGGACGCGCTGCGCTCTACTCGCTCGTTCCACCAAATGTATACCCATCGAGCCGGCAATTGGAAATCTGTCAGTTCTCGAAGGAGCCGCTACGCCCTGTGATGCAAGAGCTGTTGGGACACGAAGAAAAGGAATACCAACACGACCACCTCGTGCTGTCCTCCCATCGCCGTTGACCGCGCAGAGTGGATCCTGAGTAGCGATGGATGGATGGGCAGGGACGAGAGTATAAGAAATCGTCGCGGATGATGGTGTCGATGCCTCCGTAGTAACAGCAACAGACACAAACGCCTCCGTCCCAGCGTCCCAGGTGGGCGATTGCGTGGACGTATCGAGTGGAGGGGTTCGGGTTGGGGTAGGACGGGCGTGAGCGTTGGCGATGGTACTGACTCTGATCCCATTCCTGTCGCCGTTTCCACGCCGAATGCTGGTGCAGGTATTGGTGCTGGAGATGGGGTGGTTGGGGGGGGAGACTTGTGGTAACGATATCACCGAGGGAACCATAGCTGGCCGAACTGTGTCTGTCTTCGCGACATGCGGCACCTCTTTCAACGGTGACTGTAAACATATGCTGTTCATCGTCTCTGGGGACAATACCTAGTCCGAAGAAGCGCTGGGTCCCAATACTGGTACTGTTATCACTTGGACGGTTGATGTCAACGAAAATTCGCTGTCTTTGATCATCATTGGTGTTTCTTCTAGCCCTTGCGAAGTGCTCGATACATCGGAGCTCAGCGATGCTGAAGGTGTGCCCGTCAATGAAGCCGTCACATGGATAGTTGTGTTCATCGTTGGTGGGGATATGGTAGGGTTGATCGGGGTTTCGACTGATTGGTCTTAAATTGGACTTTTCTGTTGACGGTATGGATTGTCATTATGATCTGTAATACGACTATAGCTTGTACACGATTTCTGTTGTATCTACAATGGAAACCGAGAATACCTCGTGTTGCACTCCCCTGATGGCAATGGATTGGTTGTGGCCGATAGTGACACCCAAAAGTAGTAGGAGGCTTGCACAGAACCGAGCGCCTGTGCCAGAACGCGTCACCCAAGTTGCGTATAAAATCTATCATGGCAACATGAACCATTGGCTAATTCCCTTCAGACCCTTAGCCAATTAGTTCCATCTGTGCGTTCCCTTTGCGTGCATCTAGGAAGGAGAGGGCTATGACACCGTGGATGGGGAGTACAAGGTCGTTGGTGGAGACGGATATCCTTCGTAGGATATCTTTGCCTGTTGATCACATAGGCTCAGATGTTCCGACGAGGACTTTAGATGGAAAGGCTTACGTACCCTTGAAGCGAAAGCATCTCTTATGGACGCTGGATCAGTCTGGCTCGGGATGTTGGTATCCCACTGAGGATTGCGAATTTGATTTGATAGATAGTTTGGATATGATGGGTGAGTCGGGTATGTATATGGTATTGGTGGATAGGCTAGTTGATACACTGGGTGTGTTGGATATTGCGGTAGATGCTGAGGCTGTGATGGGTATGATGGTTGACTCTGTCCATCACCAGATGGGGTCATGGTTGCGTTAAGGTTGGGTTTTGACACGGGCGGTGCTTGCGCAGTGATTTGCGAGTTTGGCTCAGGCTTCTTTGATACCGAATCAGGATGGATGCCCTCCCCAGGTAGGTGGACGAATGGGTTCTCCATTGTGAACCTGGAAACATGCTCGATCCAGCGCGCAACTCTGGCCATGTTTCCCCGACTGCCACTCACATTTGGCAAGGTCTTCATCGGCAAGAATCCTTCGTAGCTCGCTACCCTGCTCATGCCATCATCCGCACTTGCCTCCTCATCACCACCGGAATGGGTGCGAGCTTGGGCGACATCCTCGAAAGGTATTGGCACCTCTGAAGGGAGGGGGACGAAGGGATTGGTTGGGGAGAACCCGCTCACGCTCGTTGCCCAGCTGGTTATCCTTTCCGGATTCGTAGGGATCGTACTGCGCGCCTTTTCAGCGGGAATGTTGTCTGGAGCACCGTCGCACACAGCGACTCGACTAAGATAGTCTGACATGGTGAGACAAAGGTAAAGGCAAAGTTGAAAGAAGTTGAACGATAGAAAGTCACTGAGAAATGGTAACGCAATTGGTCGTCTGTCTACACAGCTCGATGGCATAGCATCCAAGCTCAAGCGCCGAGTGGTAATGGCAGGTGACCTAGGATGTTCAAAAGGCGGTAAGTTTGGTCGCGCTTAATCTTACAATGTTATACCCTCAGCGGTCCAAGGACCACAAACCGCGCTACCTTCGCCATTGACAACCTCATCCTAGGAGTTCGCACACGCAGAAGCATCGAGTCCGTCACCTGAGCCAACATCAGGAACATCCCCAGGACTGATGTCACTTGCGCTCTTCCAAACACAAGACACAACTCTGCCGTTGACGAGTCCATCTGACCGCCCAGCACCAACGGAAACGATGATCGTCATCGACGATGTTGCTAAGGGACCTCTAGCAATCTTTGCGATAACTTCAACAACTCTTGTACACATTCTACTGCTGCCGCCGAGTGACTCTGCGCAGTCGGTGATGAGACGGCAACAACTTGCGTGGCTGCTTATCTTCGTCTGGCTTGTTTTCCAACCGCTGTCGCATCGAGAAGGGTAGCAGCTTCGCTCGGAGAGTGCCCTAGCGCGGCCTTTCGATAGGATCAAATCATATTCGGTGGCAACATATTATGCGTGACGAGGAAGACAGAGATTGAACTGCGGAAAACCGATTGAATTTCGTCATTTATCACCATGACCAGCACTCAGCTCCCTATGCGATCTCAAGTGCTGCCTTCATCCGTACAGGGGGGCAGCTCAGCATCGCGCAACCTGACGCCGGCAAAGGCTGCGCTCATAGCCACCCTCGTTTTGATAGGGAGCTACCGTTGGTTATTTCGATGAAGAAGAGCTCAAGACATGTTGATCCCAAGTTGACATTGGGAGATCGTTGCATCTTAAATGGCAATAAGGGCCGTATACAGAAATCCAGAATGCCGGAGGTCGAGGGGCGAATAACAGAGCCGTTATATTTCAGATAAAGTGCAGACAAGCCGGTCGTAGCGCCATTTACGCGTGAGATAACTTGAAAAGATGACATGCTCAACAGATGATACCGTCGAGGGAATACGTGTACACAATACTTCCAGAGCTGAGAGTAATGGGTAAGTTCGGGAAATTTCTAGTCAAGAATTTGACGTACNAGGTGAAGTGGCCAATGCAAGGACTTGAATAGTCCACAGTCCACCAGATATCGAGGTCGATATCTCCGGATGCACTAACATCCAAGAAAGGGTCAATCTATGGACGTTGAGGCCGCGTCAGTATTGGGATATGGGCAGGCGTCGGTGTTCCTATGGAAGACGTACGGATGAGCCACTTGGAATTCCATAATCCTTGAAATTGGTCGCGGTGGTGACACCCTTGCCTTCGTACGCGCCGAAGTTGACACGCTGCTCGTTGGGATTACCAGGAGCGTAGTACTTCCCGGCCTGCCTGGTGAGGAGGAGGCAGGTACGGGTTAAGACGACACCACTGAGTCCCTAAGAAAAGTAAACAACCGTGGGCATCAGTTGAATTTCATGGAAATGGATGGTTTTGCATCACTTACACCAGCGATCAGCGAAGGCCCGCCAACCTCAGCCCCGGGATTCAGGCCAGTGATGTTGTGGGTAACCGAAGCGGTGATTGGGCCAACTTTGCTTTGAGCCTGTACAGAGGGTAGGATGACGGCGAGGGCGACGAGAGAAATATTAGAGAGAGAGAACTTCATTTCGAGTATCGAATTCTTGTTTGGAGCTGGACCGATGGATAGAAGTGCTAATTTGAGGTTGGTTTGAGATACTTGCCAGCTATTTTATACGAGATTGAGGCTCACCGTATAGCTACTCGAACTTCAAGGTTCTACGGTCTTGAAACATGCCAAGGCAATTGCCGGCCATGACGGTGCGCTCGGAAGTACCAAAGGATGAGAGTACGATCGTGGATTTTACCTATAACAAGATATCAACAGGAGGAGTGGTCGGAAAAACATATTAAGCTCACATGGAGAATGTTGCCAACCAGGGGGGTCCGTAAACCACCATGACAAGTAAGGGGGGGTGATTGCGGTTCGTTTCGAGCGGGTTAGTTGAAATTCTGACGGGGAAAGTTGCTGAAGCACCGAATGGTTGCCAACTTGGAGGAAAACGCGGGTGAATGAGATGATCCGATCCAAAAGGAGCGGAAGACGAACTCTATTCTGGATTGCATAAGCTGGAATATTGGTGTACGCCTCTGTATCTTCCACACGCAGGATGTTCGTCGCCGAGTTCAGCTCCCATTTGACCCATTGGAGGTCGGTGCCAAGTCTTATGCGTGTTGGACAAGAACATCCCTGCGTTTACCAAACGATGGATTGCCTTTTCCAGTCACCAACGGGCGCTCTGCTTGAGACTTTACTTCCATGTTTGTTGACCGTGGACGCGCCGAGTAGATGTCCATGTTGCAGCAGAGGTACAAAGAGGGTGCAGTTGTGTCGTGTTCCTAGGAACTTCGACGGGGAGACGGACGGATAATAAGTAGATCTTGTGTCTTCATTCCTAGCCAATATTTGAATTACGAGATGGTGTGCTCTGGACGAGTCGTCCACTGACTTCAAAGGATCCATAGAACCCAGTGGTTTGTGTTTAGGTGAATTCCACGTCAGTCTCAGACTCTCACTTTGGAGGTGGTCGAAAAAGCGTACGAGCCAAGACTCAAGAGTGACGAGAGAAATTGGGAAATCGAAATGAGGGAAGCTGTTAAGCTGAGGGCCTAAGCACCAAGCGTTCAGCAATGTGTGGGCGCAGACGAGCGGCGAATTTTATACAGACGGGGCGATTGTTCCTTTGAGCCTTTGAGGAGGTACGACTGGGGAATAAGTTGAAGTTGAGAAGTTGAGGCAGGCTGAGCAAAAAAAANTGGGCGCCTGCTGACTCAGCAAGCGCTTACTTCGTAGTTCGTTCGAATCTGTTTTGGATGTAAAAATCAAGCCGAGTCTGTTCCCTCATCGCTTGACTTTGGCAGAATCGCTCTCTCAATCCTTTCAGACTGCTTAACCGTCACTATTCAAAATGTCGCGGACAAAAAACAATGTAGGCGCGTTCCCGCTTTCATCGCGCCGTCATGTCACATGGAAGTCCTCTGTCCTGGCCTTCTACACTCCTCATTGAGGTTGGTACCTCGCTGACGCTTCTCTCACGCTGGCTACGAACCCCGCTGCTCTGCTGTCAGCCGCCTTATAAGAGCTCTACCTTTGATGTCTACGTTTGCTTCTAGCCGTTGGTTTCTTTCGAACTGGGCCGATTCTCTACGCTATCATTGTAAGTCGTGTAATAAGGGCTATAAGGAACGGCTCTCTAACTCAAACAAGCCCTGCACACATGCTCAAATTCACACCGGGTCTTCCCTACAAGCTCTCCATTTGTGTGCATTTTCTCAAAGTACCCCCATTCCTCATCAGTTCCGAGTGGCTCGCTTTCCCCACCATTGCAGGAATGGGCTGCTTATGATCACTGGACGTTCAGTTGGATCTTCTTTGCTAGCACCGACACATCCGGAAGGCCAGACTTCAATGTCTCCTGGATGTGGGGTGCGTATTCACGTATAAATAACTTCACATGTCAGATATGTGTTTCACACCATCTCCCCTCCCTTCCCAGGACTTAGTCAAGACCTCTATGAGCTTACCTCTCGCTCTCTTCTTGATCATCACTGTGGTGATATTCAGTCGTTCCTTCCACAGGCGTGTCCCTGCACTCCCCCTCCCCCCCAGCCCTGCGAAGGTTCCCGTGGTAGGGAATCTACTTGTAGCTCCTATCAAGCGGCAATGGGACAAGTACGCCACCTGGTCTAAGGAATTTGGTGCATTCGCAATCACCGAACCTTATCCTCAAACTAACGGTCTATCCTTAACATAATCATCTACTCAGGTTCCGATGTAATTCATCTTCGGGTCTTGGGAACATCCATCATCGTGTTGAATTCCTACGAAAGCGCACATGAAATTCTGAATCGCCGGTCAGCTCTCTCTTCGAGTAGGTGGGTAGAAGAATGCACTCAACCAACCGTTCCCTTTGATTGATTTTGTCTTCTATAGGCCTGTCAGCATCATGCTCAACAAGCTGTAAGTCGAATAGCCCGCTGGTCCCACACCGTTTCACATCGTAAACTTGGCACATCCCTTTGAAGCATGGGCTGGGAATTCGACTTTGCTTTCATCCCATACGGGCACGATTGGCGAATCAGGAGGCGTATGTTCTGGCAAGAATTCAACCCATCAAAATCTTCCAACCATCATCCTACTCAACTCCGATGTGCAAAGCGTTTCCTACGAAACTTATTCGATGAGCCGGCCCAATTTGCTCACCATTGCCGTTAGTAAGTCGTTTGGTCCTCTCAATGTCCGATACGTTCTGAAATCGTATTTTCAATCTCAAGCGCTGCCGCATCATCCGTCGTTGAGGTCTCCTATGGTTCCACAGCTCAGTCGTCCAACGATCCGTTGATCACACTCGCCGATAAGGCTCTTCATCGAATCAATGAAGCAGGGATTACCGGTACCTATCTCGTTGACTATCTGCCTATGCTCCAACACGTACCCTCGTGGTTTCCTGGTCCCGGATTCCGAAGATATGGTCGAATTGCTCATGCAGAGGTGATGGATATGATCAATATCCCATTTGCCCGAGTGCGTGAGCAAATTGTAGGTACCTCTGCCTATCTTTCTCAGCTACGGGAAACGAAAGTGTCCTTTACTCTACAGTTGAGCGGGGAAGAAACAGCTCCGTCTATGATCACGCGAGTCTGGGCCAGGGACCAGAGTATTATCGATGATCCGGAGAAGGAACGTCTTGTCAAAGAAGTTGCTTCGGTAGCCTATGTACGTCCTCTCTGTCTCCTCTTCCCCAATTATCGCGTTCTGACTGGGTGTTCATGTTTCACAGGCTGCGGGAGCTGACACGACGCCATCCCCACTTGTCAACTTCATAGCCGCCATGGTTCTGTATCCTGAAGTTCAAGCAAAGGCGCAAGCAGAACTAGACAGCGTCTTACGATTAGCGCGGCTCCCTGCGTTTGAAGATCGGCCGTTACTTTTGTATACCCAAGCAGTTATGTGGGAGGCTCTTCGGTCGAGTTTCTCCTTTCTCACTATTGCTTGCCTCGTTCTGATTCGGATCTACTGACACTTAGGTGGAAATCTGTTCTCCCTTTGGGTATGTCATCATGTGCCTGGTGCATGTTCTATTTAACCCTGCTGACAACACTCGCTAATGAAAGGGATTGCCCACTTACAAACGACTGACGATGTTTATAACGGATACTTCCTCCCAAAGGACAGTGTCCTCTTCCCAAATATCCAGTAAATTGTTCGTTTTTTAATTCGTTTGGCCTGCGCTCACCGGAAGCAGCGCAATCCTCAAAGACGAGTCCATCTTCCCGCGTCCCGAAGAATTCGTGCCTGAACGATTCATTACCGCTGACGGACAGATCAACCAGAAACTGACTAGCGTCGTCGACTTTGCATTTGGATTTGGTCGCAGGCTCGTCCTCAGCCTTCCGTCCTCTTACCTTTGTTGACGGCCAGACTCTAATAGGATATGTCCCGGTCGTTTCTTCGCTAGGGACACGATTTGGCTTTGGATAGCGTCGATTTTGACCGTCTTCGATATCAAGGCAGCGAAAGATGAACATGGAAGAGATGTCTTACCCGACCCGGAGATTGAACCCTTATTCGTGACGTCAGCTCGTTTTGTTTTGGTCTGACTTGAGCTGATGTTGTCTTTGGGCTTGTTTCACTTGCACAATAGGAGAGTCAAGCCATTCACTTGCGAGATCAAAGTCAGGTCACCTTAGGCAGCCACTTTTTTGGTACCATTAGGTATATTAAGTATGTGGGGAATAATATACCTAATGGTGGGTCAAATTGTGGGCGCCGCCCAAGGCCTGGGGCATGCCCAAGGAGGTTGGGCATGCCCAGATGTCACAGGTATAGAGTGACATTCTTGGGCATGCCCAAGTTTTTTTTTTTGACACAAAGTAACCTATATATGGGAAGCATAGGGCATGACCACAAGTAATTATGACACCATTGATAGGTATAAACAGTGGGCATGCCTGTGTATAATAGGGACATATAGCTGTAGATGGGTAGGGTACTTTGGGCATGGCCATGGGTATTTTGGGGGTAAAATAGGTAAAATAGTGGGCATGCCTGTGAATATTAGGTACATGTAATGAGAGATTGGTGGGAAGATATTAGGGCATGCCCATACCAAATTTGGGGCATGCGGGTGGATATTGGGTGATATAAACAGGGATGAATGGGAGTGTAGTGGGGGCATGCCCAAGAGTATTGGTGACTTATGGCAGGGAAGATATGGAGTAATATAGAGGATGGTGGGCATGCCCAGCCAATATTTCAGCCAAGGAATATACTACTTGGCATTTTCAGACTCGCTGGTGGTTTGTACCCTTACCATTATACTCTCACTCCTTGTGTGGCCTTACTTACCCTCAGTGTTGTTGTTGTCCGCCATGACTTCATTACACTATACCATGCGCTGAAATTACAGTCCAATATAGTGGTTGGGCATGACCACTCCCATATTCTTTATATTGAGTACCCCTCACATTCTACTTGGATTAGTGTCTATACCTTCATAGACACCATTTCAGTTGGAGTTGGTATAACCACAATCATAACTTCCTCTATCCACTCGCTTAACTGGTGTATAATTTGTCTGAGATTCTGCATTGCTGTATCCAAAATTGTAAGTAGTTTGTTTATAGTCAAGTTTGTATTGGTAGGTAACATACATTGGGCATGCCCACAAGGAATTCAATAATAGTGTGGGCACACCCACTCAGTATTAAGTACACATAGTCACAAATAAGCATTGGGCGTGCCCACAAATAAAGAAGTTTTATGATGGGCACGCCCACTGGGTATTATGTACTCTCATAAACTTGCATATACTCATATACAAATAAGTGTCAAAAGCTATAAATAAACCTTGGGCATGCCCACAAATAAAGTATTTGTATTTTGGGCACGCCCACTCAGTATTAAGTACACATAGTTACAAATAAACCTTGGGCATGCCCACAAATAAAGTATTTGTATTTTGGGCACGCCCACGGRGTATTAAGTACRCACAGTTATAAATAAACCTTGGGCATACCCACAAATAAAGTACTTATATCTTGGGCACACCCAAGCAGTATTAGGTACACACAGTCAGACAGAGTGGGCATGCCCATGGAGTATTAAGTAATTGAAGTAACACTCACATCATTACAGATAGGTGAAGAGTGGGCATGTCCATGGAATATTGGATACCAGCAAAAAATCACAAAGCATCCCCAATTACCATTTCCAAAGAATTACCAAAGTATTGATATCAGCAGATATGTAAATATATGATACCAACTACTCTTCCTGAGAGGGTGAATGTGCAAAAGTTAACATCTCAGCATCTAGTAGCTCCCCATCTGGTCCAACAGCATGACCTTCTAAGGGCTGGGGAGGATCCTGACGTACAATCCGACGTGGTACAGGACGAGGTTTGTCAGCAATGGGAACAGGTGGGGGTGGAGGAGAAGGGGATGTAAATACAGGAGCATTCTCCTTAGCCTTTCCCTTTCCTTTCTGCACTGCACGTTCAGCCTTTGCCACCGCAGCCTCAAACTCGGTAATTTTGAAGCTTGATACCCTAGCTAAAACATGTTCCTCACCATTTGGATCTAAGGCATGAACATCCTTAGACGCGGTGACAATGGGAACATTTCCTTGAAGATGCAAAGGTAAAGCCCTTTCCTCTGGCGTGCAAGTTAGAGCCGAGAGCCTTAATCACATTATTAGATGCCTACCTTTAGTCCAGCTCTCAATCTGCACAACATCATCCAATTCCGACCAGTCCACATCCTTGCTCTTGGTCATAAGCCGGTAGGTGTTAGCGAAATCACGGTACTTGCGAATGATGTGGGGAAGAAAGTTTGGGGGTGCAGCTTCACCCTGGTTAAGCTTGGCAGTACGAAGGACCTTGCGGTCATTGAATGATGGAGAGGGAAATTCGTCAACTGAGACCCAACCAGTGATACGGAGTTGACAGGTGAAAGCATATTTCGGCCACTGTTTCCAGGGCATGCCAGTTGGGCGGGATGGTTCATCACCGTCTGGGTAGTGTCGAGCATCCAAATGAAACGCTAAAAACGACTAAGCACATTGGACAGGCCAGGTATAAGATTAAAACCTACAGATTTGCTCAGAGAAAATCAGACCAGCAAGTGTACGGATATAATCACGTTCCTTGGTTCCAGCGGGAGCTTCAAATGGAATGCCAAAGACATACCCATGAGGACCGTCCCGGCGTGGCTGATATTCAACCAAGTCTTGCTGGTTCTCATAGCCTCTATAAAATGATAAGCTGTGGAACGCAGACATGAGAAGACAAACTTACATTATATACGACTCAATTGTCTCAGTTAAACGATGAATCGACACAGGTTGTTCATCGTTGGTGACCATCACATTGTCATGGTCTGGTCAAGCCCATACCCCTGACCATTCTAGGGTACTTAGGAGTGTCGGATCTCCGCCATCTCCGCTTCGGAGCTCCACCCCTATCTCCTATTTATCCTATTTACTCGGTCTACTCTGGGTTGACCTCCAGTACTATACTTCGTTCTGCCTCATTGATACCTCATGGTTTCCTCATAGGTAGTATATAAGTGTAGTACTTCAGTACCTTGTTCTTCAGCTCTAATATTAATGTTCTGCAATCCTCCCTTCTCCGCAGAGTGCTAGTCACTAGGGACACGCTCCGACGTCGGCTCCGCCCCATCTCCGACAACAACACCAACTCTGACTTCGTCAGTCTTCATCATCCTCCCTCGTCTTCACTTGGTATCCCATCACCCCGCTCTTCCTCTTGCTCCGACGTCGGACCCCTATCTCCGACGTCCTCCGCTCTATAGGGGTGTCTACTAAATTGGAGTCACCCAGCGAGAGATGCGGAGGGCACAACCTATAAGTTGAGGCCAAGACTCCGTTTCAGTTCTGTTCTAGGAGGCGTAGCTCCGCTATGCTCCGCTCCGACGTCATTCCCACGGTCCTTAGGGGCCTCCCCCTGTCCCTCCAGTTTCGTCCCTAACATTCAGGCAACAAGCATGTTCCCAAGGCTTGGGATATCTTTGGGAGAAATCAGCATTCCTGAGAATGTCCCAATTTGCTATATATATGCCATTCATCTCTTTCCCTCCTCATCTATCACTCTGCTACTCCCATGCCAGTCTGTACCTATTGAAACACTTTATCAGCATCAGTATTATGCTTTCAAAGAAAGGCCAAGGATATGGATGCTAGAATGAAGAGCAGCCTGGTGTGTTTCCAGAACATGCACATTTAAGGTTGTAGATTTGAAAAGTGCATAAGAACATCTTTCCCATTCTACCTGGAAGGGTAAATCTCATCTAGAATGCTTAAACCATCCTTAATACACCCATATCAAACAGGTAGAACTGATGGTATCAAGAATATACAGGTAGGATAAGCAAAGTACCAGTGGGAGCAAATGATTGAAATCTGCAATCTTGCAGAATCTTCAAAGTAATTCCAACTTTGCTCAATAACTAGATATGCTCCAAGGGTCCCCCTTTCACCCAGAACCTTAGAATTAGTGGATCTAGTGTTTCGCAAATTTTCGCACTTTCTCACAGTCAATAATATATTCACACAGTCAATAATGACCCTGAATGGCCGAAGTTTCATTAGAGTTGGGCAAGGTTCTCACAGTCAATGCATGTTTCCCACAGTCAGGAAAGGTTTCTCACAGTCACTAACAGATGTAATGGACGAAGTTTTGATCAGTAATATGGCATTGGGATAGGTGAAATGGTCAGAAATGGCCAATCTATTATATAAACCAAGACCGGCCTTTGGACCCTACATAAATCGGAGATCTGCTGTTTATAAGGGTCCATACGTTGGCATTTTGATTGGCTGCGAGGATGTATAAGTTCCCACGGGCAAACTTCCCTTAAGATTCGAGCGCGTAAGTCCTCTCTGGAAATTTCGGGAAGGTGTATCTGTGAGGGGTAAGGAGGCCGGAGGGTTTGCGCGTCACACATGGTGGGAGCAGGTTATTGGGGGTTGGTTATCACTCGCGGAAGGTAAGCTTTCTGACCGTGCGTATATTTTACTGACCGTGGGTAATGGGTCAGGTAAGTCACGCGGGCATATTTAAATTTTAATGATTGTATTTGTGACTGTAACGGGCACTGAGTACTGAGCGCTGAGCCCGCAGGTTGGTGCGGGATCATTTTTATATCATGTACTTGCTACAGATTAGTTTATGCGTGATCTACTTGCACGCAGATGAATGGTTGCTTGGTAAATGAGTGATCGATGATTGGGGGTATTCGTTGCTTATCGTGGGATTTCTTTGCTGACTGTGAGCAAACGTGCTAAGTCATGACAGCTGCGTTTACTCTACAATTGCAACGGGTGCCGAGGTCGACCAACCCGAAGGTTGGTCGACCGAGGTTCCTTTTGGCCGTCTGCGTTATGTTTGCTATCTGCTAATTTATTCGGTGGCTTACTTGCGTTGCTGTGCTTTTCCCGTGCGAAGCACGGGTCAAATGCTAGTTTAGCAATTAAAAAATCCATGGAAACGTTGCGTTTAACCTGAGCTTAAACTCTTATTGTGACTTAAACGTTTCGTTTTGTCTTTGGTTTACGTGCCGCGTAAACTCAAGATATAAGCCTTCCTTAAATTCAACATTTCTTTTGTTCTGACATCTCAATTTAAATATTTCATTTCTTTTTGTGACTTAAACCTTGAATTTACGCCGCGATTTCTCGTCGGCAGACATGTTAAGTCTATCTCAAGCTTTCCCACAGTCTTAAATAACAAATTTAACGCCACGTTTAAGTCAGGTAATAAACGTCGAATTTAAGGCTCAATTTAAGTCTCCCCTAATTTTCTTGTTCTCCGGAGTGCAAGGCACTGGTGGTGTTTCTATGTAAGTCTCCACTGACCCTTCTCAACTTGTCCCACTAAACATTTACTTTGACAGCTTCGGCCTTCAGTTCGCTGTTGCCTCCGGGGCACAAGTCATCGCTACTTCTTCTTCTGACGAAAAGCTCAAAATCGCCACCAAGCTTGGTGCGAAACATGTTATCAACTACAAGAAGACGCCCAATTGGGAAGACGAAGTGCAGAAATTGGCGAGTCAATTCTGATCCCCCTTCGCGGCCTTTTACTGAAGTAGGGCCTGCCCGTACAGACTAATGGACGAGGCGTAGATCATGTCATTGAGGTTGGTGGTCCTGCGACACTTGTGCAATCCATCAAGTCTATCAGGCATGCTGGATGGATCCATAACATTGGTTTTGTTGCCGGTGTAAGCATAGCTGCTCTTATAAGTGCTCTCGGAATAGCAGCTCATCTTCCCACTTGCTATAGGGACAACATGAGAGTCTAGTGGGACCGATTATTGGAAAGGCAGCCATCTTGCGCGGTGTTCTCATCGGTTCGGTGAAGCAGTACGTCTTATCTTGTGGTCACGATACAGACCCAATCTAACCGCGTGCCACAGGTTCAAGGATATGAACAAACTCATCGAAGCCCATGATTTGAAACCGGTCGTTGATAAAGTGTTCCCATTCAGCGAGGCCGTTCAAGCTTTCAAGTATCTCGAATCACAGGCCCATGTTGGAAAGGTGGTCATCAAGGTGGATTAAGAATAAGCAGGCTACTAGTATCAATGATAGCATTAATGGAAGTATATCTACTCTGATGGAGCGAGAACGGATTCAATGGCGCTGTATAACTACTACGCACAGAACAGCCCTTTCTGTGAGAGCATTGCCCGGTTTTTACCATTTTGCAAAGCGCCCATCAAGACAGGAACGAGCGAGCGCACCTCTTCCCAAGGGATGGCGTGTACTCGATCACCAATGCCTGTACAGAACGACCATGGGATTACGAACGACTCTGGTAATATGTGACTCAGGTAGACAGAACTTGGTACGACCGCATCCTTTGTCATCGTTGAAAAGCCAAAGCAGAGACGCTTGAGCCCCCTCAAAACCACTAGTTCATCGACCACGGGGAACCTTCTGGGCGATGTGTCGACGTAGACGGAGATGTCCTCAAGGTTATTAGGGAAAGACAAGGCGGAGAGATCAGACATGTGAAAGGTGTCTTGAAGAACATCAACGGACGGTTCAGGATTCAGCAGAAGGATAGAGAGGTGCTTAAGCGTTCGTACGATGGTTTCCAAGTCTTGACGCTTGAGTTGGAGTGGAGTTGGGTATACAATAGCAAGTCGATTGAGACATCCCAATCGTAAGACTGGCTTCAAGTCTTCAAAAGCCACCACAAAATGGCGCTCATTTGGAGATGCAGGTACATTTGATTCGACTTCGAGGTCTGTCAAAGAGGGCGAAAGTTGGGATACTAGAGCAAAAATGCGATTGAAAACTGCCGGATGTTCAAAACGGTCCGAAACTAGAGCAAGGGTGGTAAGCCGTGACAAGCTCTCAACTCCGGAGGAGAGACAGCAAATGGCCCGTTCGAAACGGATCATCAGGGCAAGGTGCTGAAGGGCGGAGAAGGAGCTATAGTCCAACGTGTCAGAAAATGTGAGGGGATTGGCGTCGATGCTATTATTAGGGTCGTTCGCAACGAGTTTGACCAGGTAAGGAAAATGTGCGACAGCATGCGTGATATTTACCGAGAGCCAGATAGGGCGAAGTATCAGGGATACGAGATGTTCCTTGAGGGGACGAAGGAAGTTAATTAACGCGGGCTGAGCGATCGTGAAGGGGGCATGTTCTCGTAAGTAGATACCCTCGAAGGCGAGGTGACGAAGGCGCAGAGGTCTATTGTCGTCTTCTGAGAGGTGATCAAGAGTTAAACGTATTTGTTGAGGATCCTCATCACGGAGAAAGCCCTCTGGCGAAGGGAGTAGTGTGAGAGAGGTTAGGTGTGGATGAACAAGGTGCCGCAATATGGTGATGTCCAACGGGGCATTTAGGGTTTTCAAGTTTGGCAGGAGTTTCCGCCGAGAACCAAGGACCCGGCAGATATCGTTGTACGATATCATTTCTTCTACGTCCCAAGTCAATGCCCTAACTCGAGAAGCATATCGGTTGAACACGGTCCAATCGTCCGGGCTAGGCTCGCGAGCATAAGTCTTTGAAAAGAAAGATGAGATATAGCGAGCGGTTCGGCCCTTTAGAAGTGATGACCAACGCACATAAATCATGTCAGTCTCCGTGATTGGTGCTAAGAGACCTAGAAGTGAGAGTGGGTCGTCCACTACTTCCCATTCCACTTTGAGAACTTCATGAGCCCATCTTTTGCACACAAAAAGATTGGACGCATTGGCATGGCGGTCAGAAAAGAGAAGAATAATCGAGAGAAGTTCTGGCATTGATAGAACACGTTGAACTGTGGTTGAAAACGCGTTGACCATGATCCCGTCGAAAGCCTTTCGAAATTTCTGAAACGCGGTGAGGTAGGATAGAGTACGTGAGATTTATGCTAGACCAGAGACTTGGCAATTGAGAGCAGTGGGTTGGCAGTGGGTTGAATATATCCGACGCGAGCACGGTCGTCAGCTTCAACTTGATGGTGGTAAGTGAAGTGAGACAACGTCGGGCGCTCCAAATCTCCTGAGTGTCACAGCATGTGGTTTTGTGACATTCGCGACAAGAGGACCCTGAGTCGGTGGCTGACTGCCACAAACCTTGCGGCGTACCCTGACCTGAAATTCCAAAACTCGTAGGTCTGGAGCTCNTTTTTTGTCTTTTTCTCCGCTCACCCCATGTCCAGGTGGTCTAGTGCTCATGATGACTATGAGCTCCTACTAGCAAGCGGTGAATCACGTCCAAGGACGAATCGGCAAGTGCAGCGACCACCGTGAATCATCCTTATTGACTACGGTCTTCTAGATACAGCTCAGCTTGCAGCCGTATACTCCATCCTACGGCTAGTCTGTATGTAGGATGCCTGCTAGGTCTCTGCATCGCTGGTGTCTTTCTCTTGCCAAGATACCCTCAAAATCAAGTTCAAGTTGCGTCACCATTCCCGTCAGTACTCCAATATCTCTGGCCGGCTGCCAATGATACGGATGTCGGGTGGGAACACGAGAATATCAAGTCAATGCATGCACTATTCAGCTGCATAGCTAAGGGGCACTGCGATGAGCGGCGCACTAGTGTTGTCATTCTTTCGTCACATCATTTCGCGAATGCACTGGTGGGACATTCGACTGGGGAGAATATCTGGTACGGCATCACATAAAGTCCTTGACCGTTCTACGCACTTACAAGATTCAAGGGCGAGCAGTGTTGTACGTACTCGGCATCACTATGTGAATCAATGCCCCTCACCGTGTTCCATAGGCTCTCGGCCTCCAGGAGATGGGCTACACGGTGATATATGCGCCAAGAAATTACGAACTCGTCCGAGCTTATCGCCAATTTCCTCATCTTGTCAAAGTGATCATCCTCGAGGGCGAAGACGCACGAAAATGCTTCGATGATCCCAAATGTATCAAGACACTCGATAATCCCTTAGGCATCCCAGCATGGAAGACCTTCTCCCTTTTCTTCTGGCAGAACTCAGACCACCCACTCGGAAACACTTGGACTCTGTCACCAGAGAACTATCCTGTCATTACACCATGGGATTCAAAGGATAACTTCTATCTAGGGTATAGCGTTGAACGCACGTGTATGGGGGTGCCATACATGCCACCGCACGAGAGACCGTCACAGGTGTATGTCTTGGCAAAGTATTCGACTTATTTTTACGGCGACGAGTATATGTGGAAGAACATATCCCTCCGACACTCACTTCCCATCAACTTGGTCGCTGGAATCTACGACCATACTAATTCCGGGTTGGCTGATCCGGATGGTATCCAAAATCTAGGTCGATTAAACAAGGACCAATTCAATGATGTTCTCCGGCAGAGTAGAGCCCTGCTCGGCGTTGGGCACCCGATTTCTAGCCCTAGTCCATATGATGCTCTGTGCATGGGCGTGCCATTCATCAATCCGGTACATTCCTGGAATCCGAATGAACCCGACGATAGAATGCAGTGGTTCGCCCAGCATAATGGACTGAAATTTCACGACCCCCCTTATGTCTACCATGTGAAGAAGGGCGATGAAAAAGGACTTTGGACTGCCATCGAGTCGGCGGTGAATACGCCGATAGAAAGGTGCGCGTCATACCCCCAAGCACCGGCCGTGTTTCGGCTAACATACAGCTCAGGTACATCCCGCCAGCGATGACTATGGATGCTTTGAAAGGTCGGCTTCAACTACTTGTCGAAACAAATTGGAGGGAGAAGGCCGAGAAGCTCCTCAATCAGAGACTCTTGGAAGGGGGACAGGTTTGCATCTCCAACCTTCGCAATGAGTCTTTGCTCACAAATGAAGCAGGTGTTTGAGTTGTGAAGGAATCTAAATCGTTGCTTCACTGCGTGGAGCCTAGAAAATCTGCTTTGATATACTTACAATATAGCTTCAGCGTTCAATTGGACATCTTACATATGTACTTTCAAACAGGGACCTTCAATAGTGTACTGTGTAGACTCTTGCTTCCACCGATTTCTCCCACCCCATCCCATTCTCCATTAACTCTGCGATTACCCTGGTATCTGGCGCCATATCAGCGCCAGATGACCTCATGGTACCGATAAAATCCCACCGCTCTCACTCACTTCTTTAACCCTGGTTTTAGATGGCTACCGACACTCCCGCTGCAATGACTCTGCTGAGCAAGTTCAATCCAATTGACCTAACGTCCCATATTGGCACCGAATTCTCTGACGACGATGTCCAACTGTCGCACTTGCTAGTGACTCCGGACGGCGATCAACTCCTCAAGGAACTGGCCTATCTTGTATCTTCTCGTGGCGTTGTGTTCTTCAAGAACCAAGACATCACGATCGAACAACAAAAAGAGCTGGCCACTCGTCTTGGCGATCTGTCGGGCCGTCCTGAAACATCAACTCTGCATCGACATCCAATCTCGGAAGATACCAACGAACTGGGGGCTGACGTCTCAGTCATCTCCTCAATGCAGTGGGGTTGCTTTTCCCAGCTGCTCTCGATCTTGGTACTGACTTCTGGACCTTTTTAGAGGAATCGCCATCGCAGGCGTAGATCAGTCCAAGAGAGCAAGCGATGGTTGGCACTCTGACATAAGTTTCGAACGAGTGCCAGCGAGCTACTCTGTATGTATCTTCCGTATATCATACGTCCCTGAGCTTAATATGTGTACAGATCCTGAAGATGCATACCCTCCCTGCTGGTACATATGCTCCACAACTTTTCAAACTGCTGAATGCTGATATGTCGGTCTGAAGTCGGTGGTGATACTCTCGTTCGTTTTCCAATATCATCCTTCGAGAATATCATTACTCAATGCTGAACATTCCTGTCTCCCCATTAGTGGGCTAGGTCCGTTCGTTTCGCGTTGTTGCCATACATCGCTTAAACTCTTGGGCCACCTACAGTGCATACCAAGCATACGATAAGCTCTCCCCCGCGTTCAAAAAGTTCTTGGAGGGCTTGACCGCCGTCCATAATGCCGACTTCTTTACCGATGTGAGTGGTTTTATCTCCCTTTTTTAATCGCCACAAATTAAGTACTCATGGACACCCTTGCCCTGCATCTAGTACGCTCGTAAATTTGGTATCCCAATTCAGGATCCACGAGGTTCTCCCGAGAATTCAGGAAGCGACCTTACCGCTGTTCAGTGAGTTCGCAGCTTCTGTCGTGACGTCGTTCCTTCCAGGCTCTCTCATGCTTTACACCAGCCCTGTAATTAGAACGAACCCCGTTACGGGATTCCAAGGACTTTTCGTGAACAAATCGTAAGAGAGCTCTCGTAAGTTCTTTTTGGAATGAACTCATACCTTCCTTGGGTCGTAGCTTCACGAAGCGCATTGTGGAGCTCACACCAGATGAGTCCGATGACGTCCTAAACTACCTGTTCCGACATATATCGGAGAACCATGACCTCCAAGTAAAGTGTTGTGCCCATGATACCTTGCAAAGACTGATATCAGGTAACAGGTACGTTACCGCTGGAGCAAGAATGATGTCGCAATTTGGGACAATAGGTCTACGTTCCATACAGCTACGTAAGCATTGGGCTGCTCCTCATGATCCTTTCTGACAGCTGTCTTCAGAAACGATTACAGTGCATCGCGCCAGGGAAATCGTGTCGTTGCTATCGGCGAAAGCCCATTCTTCAAATCAGATGGAAAGTCGCGCAGCAAAGCCCTTAATCTCGTTTAAACCTCAATCGAACGCGTAGAAACACCTTTGTCGACGAAAAATTCTTTCCAGTCACTTTGACTCCTAATCCCTATCCCCTGAAAGCAAGCGCTCGTGCGCGTCTCTTTCGTCGCGACGAAAGAATGGGTCGCGGTAAACGGTGAATATTCCGGATTTATGGTTTTCGAGAAATCCGACAAGCGATGTCTACTGACGGGGCGTAACCTAAGCTCCGCATCTATGTTTATCATAATGAGTAGGTTGACACCATGAAGTTCAGTGACACGAGGTTCACAGTAACGTACATGGCATTCCGAAGGACCTACCCTGATACCGCCGAATCGCCCTCATTTCCGACATTCCTCCGTTCCCCACAGTCTGGGCATCATCTCACTCAGAATATCCTCGTGACATGTCTCCGGCCCACCGATATCCGCTTACATCTTTTCGTCCAATAAATGTGCATACTCTACGACTCCGACAGCAGGTGTTGGGTTCCCCATGGCTTCTAATGCATACTCCTGGTTAAACGGATTATCTGCCTATATAAGGAGTGCTGCATCATGACAATGTCAGCCACACGACTATCATGTTTTCGACTTTAGTCAGCTCCGCGCTGGCTTTGCTAGCCGTTGTGCAGCCCGCAAACGCCATCGGTCAAGACTCATGTGTCTCATTCCAGTCATCTTCCGCTGCGTTCCCTATCGTCCGTAGTGGGAGAGCCTCTCCTGTCATTACCTCTGCGGACGATTGGCCTGGAGTACATCGAGCCACATCCGACTTCGTTCTCGATATCCAGCGGGTGACTGGTGTTAAACCCGCTCTGTCAAATGCCACAGCTTCCAGCTCAATACGTGGAGGGACCCCCATCATCGTCGGTACTCTGGGGAAATCATCGCTAATCTCACAAATCGTCAATTCTACGAATCTGGATGTATCCTCAATTGAAGGTCAATGGGAGGCATTCATGTCGAGAGTGGTGGAGAACCCCGTCCGAGGTGTGGATAGGGCATATGTCATCATTGGTGCTGATAAACGGGGCACAATTTTTGGGCTATACGATCACTCCGAGCAATTTGGTATGTGGTGAAGCTATCTATAGAGACCTATCTTTAACCTAGCCTGTTCATGGAAGGCGTCTCCCCGTGGTATTGGTGTGTTCCGCCTTGGCACCTCTATATATAGGGCCTGAGTCAACTGACCGAATTTAAATGCAGGTGGGCAGACGTTCCGACAACGAAGCATGCTGAAGTCTTCGTGTCTCCCAGCGGCTGCTCTCACGGCACCCCTACCGTGAAATACAGAGGTATCTTTTTGAATGACGAGCAGCCCGCTTTGCAAAATTGGGCTGCTGAGAAGTTTACCAATGGCACTGGTTCGCAATTTTTCAATTCTCCATTCAATAGCTTGTTCTACGCAAATTTGTGCGGTGTTCGGTTATCTGCGTCTAGAGCCATTTACTAACAGTGGGCTCCAAGGTTTGAGCTGTTATTGCGTCTGAAGGCGAATTATCTATGGCCAGGTATTCGACTATGCTCTCTGTGCAATACCCTTTAGCTCTATTTTTTTTTGTCCTCAGCTATGTGGGGAAGGTATACTCCATTTTCCTCGGTATCTCCCCTCGCAGAACATGACATGTATCGTTTGTAGCGCTTTCTGTGTGGACGACCCCTTGAATCAGCCCCTCGCTGACTTCTTCGGCGTCGTGATGGGTACCAGGTAGGCGTATGTATCATTTATATGGAGGCAGCAGTCCACTCAACTGCCGCACTTAGTCACCAAGAGCCAATGATGCGTTCAAGCCCTAATGAGTTTAATATTTTCGGCAAAGGGCCTTGGGACTACAACTCGAATTCAGACGTAATACGACAGTACTTCGTTGAGGGTGCTGAACGTGCGAAGCCTTTCGAGTCCCTTATTACCATCGGTATGCGTGGGGCCGGAGATGGTTCGTGTTCTTCCTTAGTCTCTAAGAACAAATTCGTGACTTCGATGAAACAGAGCCACTCTCTGAGGAAACGAACATTGCCCTTCTACAGCAGATCGTTGCCGACCAGCGGACAATATTGATGGACGTCTTTAATGGAACAGACATCACTTCTATCCCACAAGTTTGGACTCTGTGTAAGCCGATACACGTCTACCGCATGATTCCATCTAAACGGCGATCGTCAGACAAAGAAGTGGAAGGGTACTACGAAGACGGAATGAGAGTTCCAGATGATGTCATTCTGCTTTGGTCAGATGACAAGTGAGTCTTCCCTACTCCCCATTCGCGACATGCCCTGACAAATCACAGTTGGGGAAACATCCGTCGTTTCCCTGTAGACAACGAGCGTAACAGAACTGGCGGTGCCGGAATATATTACCACGTACGTTCGCTTCAATCACTATCTAGTCTTTGGCTAAAGCGTTCCCACAGTTCGACTATGTGCGTCCTAATGATACGTCGTCCTCAGTCTCAAGGCTCAAACTTTACAGGTCGGCGACCCGCGAGACTACAAATGGATCACGGTATGCCCAAATGAGTCACCTGCATGCCGGGAACTGACTCTGACGTATCTATTGCCAGACAAACCACATCCCTAAGGTCAGTCTGAGAGTTCATCATCTTCCTTTCGCTTACACGCGCCCCAGGTCTACGAACAAATGTCGATAGCTGTTGATCGTGAGGCTACCAAAGTTTGGATTGTCAATGTTGGTGACCTCAAGCCGTACGAGCGTGAAATCGAGTTCTTTATTACGCTCGGCTGGAATGCCACGCGTTTCAACCCAAACAACCTCGATAACTTCGTGACAAGCTGGGCACAAAGAGAGTTCGACCTGTCTGGGCCGAAGGCCACTACCGTAACCGACATTGTCGCCAATTTGACCAAATTTAACGCACGCCGAAAGCACGAATTACTCGCGCCGACGACCTACAGTCTCATTGATTATCGAGAGTGAGTCCTCCTTTGTCGTAGTGATTCTCGGTATTGAACTTGCTTTGCGAAGGGCTGAACGAGTTGTTGACGGATGGAACCAACTTCGAGAAGCATCGACGTCCATATACAACAGTCTTCCTAACGCCATGAAGCCTTCATTCTTCCAGACTGTGCACCACCCGGTGTTGGCTAGTGACATTGTTGGAAGGATGATTATCGCCGCTGGACAGAACAACCTCCGGGCTTCGCAAGCAAGGCTTAGTACCAATGACCTCGCCGACCAGGTAGAGGAGCTTTTCATGCAGGACTTCGATCTGGAAACGCAGTATCACACCCTTTTGGACGGTGAGGACTGATGCATCTTCGTTGATACATTCGCATTGAACTATCTGCTCCTAAATTTAGGTAAATGGGACCAGTGCGTGAATTCGTGCTCCTTCATTTCACAAAGTTAACCTCCCCGCCTGCCCCTAGCATAATGGATCAGACACGTAGGTTTCCTTCCTCGCCTCCTGCTCGCCTCTCTTAAGTAACATCGATAAGATCTTGGCTACTACTACTGGCAACAACCAATGACGAATACGTGCGCTCTTCGAAGTGTTCATAAAAGATCCTTTTCACTGATCGTCGTTTATAGAATGCCTCCTATTACCAGGGTGCAGCCGAAGAAGCAGGCCCTAGCGGGAGTAATGCGAATTGTCCCTGAGGGTACATTAGGCGCATGGTGAGTTCATATCCTATTTAGTTGCACATTATGATTCATTATTTCCTTCTGAAGGCCTGGTGACAATCCAAACCAATGCTCTGCCGGGTTCAACTGCCCTCCTCCAACCATAACTCTGGACTCGAACGATCCATTTGGTAATCGTTTTATCGATGTAGGTGCTGGAGGGCCCGCCTCGTTTACATTCAAGGTCGTCAGCAACGCATCCTGGGTCCAGATATCACCTTCTAGTGGTTCTATATCCCCTAAGGCACCTGAGCAAAGAGTTTTCTTCAGCGTCAAAGACTGGAGTTCGGTCAGTGCAGGCAATAGTACCGCCTCAATCACTTTTACCGCGACGGCAAAGGGGCAACCCTCGTCCTCGGTAACATCCCTTTTCCAGGTATCGAAGAATGAGGTGCCAAGCGGGTTCAAAGGTAGGATAAGAGGGTCATTCGTTTGGGTATCCATACTAACAGTTGAGCATCAGGTTTTGTTGAAGGTGCTGGTGTCATATCTATTGAAGCCGCCCATGCCACCAGGAATACCACCGTCGCTGGTATTACTTGGACGGAACTTCCCGGATATGGTCGCACCTTGTCCGCGGTTACCCCCATGCCACGCTTGGGCGAAAATAACGGCGCGAACTTCACTGCGGGTAGCGGTCCTGTCTTGTCCGTCTACTCCTTCACTCATTTCGCAGTACATAAATTAATTAACCTCTATACAGGGAATATGACTTCGTCAATTTCAATACAATCAACAACTCTGGAAATATCTCTGTCACAACCCTAGTCTCGCCATCTCTCAATGCAAACGGCCCTGATCGTCCGATAGCTCTTGCGATTCAGATAGATGACCAACCAGCCCAGATTAAGGCTTTCATACCTCCCGCCGCTCCTGGTGCATTGCCCTCTCAGTGGAACGGATTTGTTTCCAATGCCATCGTCTCAGTCGATACGCCATTTACTGGAATCCAACCCGGGAGCCACACATTGAAGGTCTGTCCATCGTTATCCAATGTTCTTGCAAGCCTGACACCGACGCTACATAGGTTTGGATGGTGGAACCTGCGGTAGTGGTGCAAAAAATCATTATCAGTAAGTACCACGCCTCGTGACGCGTGAGATCATGTCGCTCACAGTGCTATAGATGCAGGTGGTCTTCGACAGAGTTATTTGGGCCCGCCCGAAAGTATTCGTGTCTGATGATACCCACTTCGTGGTTCCGTAATGTTGCATGTCTATATTTGATCTACGTAGTATAGTACACGATTGAAATTCGATCACTTCTTCACCATCCTTAAGAACGTCTTCTTGCATCTCGTGGTTTCAAGGTCGCCCACAGAGGCCCACATCTAGGCGTGAAGTAGTCTTGCACCGAAGCCTCCCAATCATCGGGCTTTCCACAGGGTATAATATCGAATCTACTCATCATGGTATATACAACTGACCTCAAGACCATCAGTGCAAGTGGTCTCCCGATGCAAGCGGTGGGGCCAACGGAGAAGGGAATGAAGGCAGATGATTGGAGTACGAAATCAGACCTCGAGGCATTCGGAGGATACATCCTGTCGGCCTCAGGCAACCATCGGTCCGGCCAGAATGTGTCAGGAAGTGGGGAGAAGTAACGCGAGTCTCTGTGAAGAGAATAGGTAGGCGCGAACACTTGCGTCCCTTCTGGAATATAGCTGTAGAATGAAGAGCTTGTGAGCATTGTTACCATATGTGGTAGGCTGAAGGAACGAACTAAGGCCCAATCACTTTCCCTCCTGTCCCAGGCATACAGCTTCGCTGTGAGCCACTTAGTAATGCGGGAAGCAGACGGAGGGTCTCATTTCTATACGGAGTTCAGTTGTTGCATTGCTTCGTTCTATAATGGACTGACATGCATGCGTTGAGGTATGGCATATTGGATGGTTCCAGAACCCTACTGGATGTGTTGGGTATGTCCTCGGCAACAACAGCATCTATTTCTTTCTGAAGTCGCTTATAGGCAATGTCGTTGGTGAGGAGATAGTACCAGAGTCCAGTTAGCGTGGCCGAAGTAGTGTCCGAGCCGGCGACCATGGCCATCGAGGCATCGGAGGCCACCAGGGCCACCGGCCTCTTGACACGCTGTGAGCCACCCTCATCGTTCTAGGAACTGTTCAGATTCGGTGACAGAAGTGAGTGGATAGACTTACGAGATAATAGAAGAGATCTTTGGGTCGATCTGGCTCGTCCAAGCCGAGTCTCTCCATGGCGCTTGATCTGGCGTATTGTTTCATTCTAGCGTAGGCACGACCATAAACCAGCCGTAAGAATGGAATGACCCATGAAACCTGCCCTGCGATAGCGGTGAATCTAGTCTCCCATCAGGAAAGGAATTGTTACGGCTGAGGCACTCAATCCGTACCTTATGCCTTCCTCTAGAATTGAATGAATCCCTCGGTTATCTACCCCATGGTCGAGTATCCCATATGGTTGCCCGAAGCTAAACGCCGTGGTGAGGAAGAGAAATATCGGAATGCGTGACTTCCACGAACACCATGTTTCCCATATTCTCCAGCCTACGAGCCGAAGCTTCGATTAGTAGCGCTAATGATTTTTGACGGGAGATAACGCACGCGAAAAATTTCATCCATTCAGTTAAGTCCAACGGCGCATCGAGGCGTGCTCGCAAAGCTACGGTCAGACTTTCTATGCTGCGAGCGATGAAGAATTCGTAGCCCGAGAGGGCCGTACGGCTGAGCGCTCTACTCCAATGTCGGCGACGTTGTGAGTGCTCCTGAGGGTCCCTGACGGCGATAAGTGGGGGCTGAGAGTCTTCCCCTCCTGTTGTACGGTGATCCCAAACTGTGGCGCCTGTCAACTATGGGAAATTATGAGAGCGGCGACTAAAGACTTACATGGTCCCTTTGGCAGACCTCCATATCCAAGCATGGGTGAAATTACACCAACATGGCGAATGGATAAGGAATTTGGTCCTGTGATCTCAAGGTCAGACCTTCGTGGAGCCTCTTCAGCTGGGTTTCGTACCAACTCGCACGATGTCGCCATACTTCTCATGGAGAGAACGATAATACACATGCTGCCGACCTGTCGACGCCACCCAGGCCGAGTGTAGCTTGGATACTTTGCATTGAATAGGTCCAGGATACGCAGATAAGGAGTGAAGGGGCGACAGCCTAAAGAATATGGTGAAGAGGGCGATTAAAGACGGGTGAGCCAATGCGAGAAGCATGGTCAGGTGTATTGATCCCTTCTGCGAGAGAAGGACCATTGATAGGATCGCAAGCAGGATTGGTGGTCCGAAACCCAGCGATAGTATTGCCCGTCCCGAGCTAGGCTCATATCGTTTGAAGATCAGGTAGCATGGCTGTACGAGAACACTTCAGGAGAAAGAAATGAGCTATATAGGGATGTGAACTTGCCAGGCTAGTTATCAGAGACAGTACGATTGCTGTTTGACTGGTCGGGGTGTCTGACATTGTGTGCTTCAGGGTGAGTCGAGCATGGAGCAAACGGCTTTATATACGATTGGACAGTGATCTGAGAAGGACAAAACTTGTTAATGAAAACCCACCTCATATGCTCAACCTTTTGCTTCTACTGACTCACCGAAGAAGAGCCTGGGTAAAACAATACTTGGCGATACAGTGACATCGGGACTTAGAATAGTAGAAAAGATCGTGGGGCGCGAGTCCACGGAACTTGTTGGCGTTCTTCGATGAAGCCTGGGTCGGCGTTTTGCATTCGGGAGTCTATGACCGAGGTTTGTAGAACATTGAAAGGACCAAGCGATTAGATTGGATCTGAAAAATCGATATCACCGAGAGGAGTGAAGTCCTGGCTGCGTTCCGAGATAGAAGCACTGAAGTGGCATAGTCCATATCTCTAGCATCATGTATTTTAATGTAATCGAGGTCCCTCCTAATGGCACACTTGGGTTATCCAGCATCGGGGACCTCGACAAGTGCCCGAGGAACCAATCCGGCAAAGAATGTTCGACATAGAGAGGACTGGGAAGAGAAGGTCGACACGGGCTCTATGTAAAGTTGCAGCATGCCGCAGATGTCCAGGCCCATGTGTGGCTTTGCAGGTAGAAGCTTGCTTTGGCGATAGAGCATCGGGTAACATTGAAATAGCCGGATATGGGGTGCTTAGTGGCAATTTGCTTCCTGGTTGGAGTTGAAGTGTTTGTGGAGAAACAGAAGGACGATCGATGGCGGACGGAGAAGCGAGTAATATTGACAGAATGAAGTCGTTGACGCAACAGCCAAGGTATTTTTTAGGCAGGCTAAACGGACTTGAAGTGGAGATCCAATAGCCTCGCAAATTAAAATTGAATTACGGTTCGCGACTCTAACAATCAAGAGGTGTGAACGGAGGACATAGCTGTCAATGAGAAGTACCAATTACCTCATCGGAGTCATCACCGTTTACTAAACGAAGGTTGCAACCACACAGAGCACTGAGCTTAGTGAGCATGAAGGTGATGGGAATTTTTTGTGAAGAATTGTGATGCGCGCTGGAGTCTAGAGATCAACATTACACTATTTTGAGCGTGTAATGGCTGTGTCACAGTTGGAGAAACCCTTACAGGAGAAGCGAAACAACGCCTTCAGCAGAAGCCTGACTGATCATGACACGAAGGGAGGTTCGTAAAGCTGCTCGCTTGAGACCTTTATTACGAATTATGCAGGGAAAAATCGTGATAGCGCGGCGGTCAGCAAGCTCAAAGGCTTAGGGACTCCAGGTATAAAGTCCAAGTACTAGAGAAGGGAGACGATCAGAGCTAGATTCGGATTCGCCATGGCAAGCTACTTGGACTCACTCGTCGGCATCATCGCATCCAACGCCAAGGTGTTGAACGACAGTTATGCAAAAGACGGGCTGCAGTTCCCGTCGTTGGAAGACGATCGCGCATTAAAGGTAGACGAAGAGACCCAGATCGCCACTCGGATGGTTATCGCAGCGGCAACCCAGCTTCTCGCATCGGTCAGATTCCCGCTCGAGACTCTTATGCCACAGGCAGCTGCGGGGATGTACAACACGACGGCCATCGCCTTCGCCGAAGAGTATAACGTTGCAGACGTGTTGAAGGAAGCCGGAGGAGAGGTAAGTCGACTAAGGTCGGACATTAACTTGGCATTCTAATCTGAAACCACCATGCTAGGGCCTCCACGTAGATGAGATCGGTCGTCGAATCGGCGTGAAGGGTGGTGATGTTGGTAAGGCCCGGTTTTGACTAGGATTGACTGGTATACTGAGCCAAACCCTAGCTAGATGCCTTCGATACCTGGCTACTCGTCACATTTTCCGTGAAGTGAAACCGGATGTCTTCGCGAACAATCGGATTTCAACAGCACTGCTGAAAGCGAAGCCCGTGGCAGAGATAGACAGCGAGTAAGTGGCTAGCAGCAATGAGTTTCCAACGACTCATCCGACTCGGTAGTCTCATGTCCAAGTATGACAATGGTACCATTGCGGCTGTGGTGGGCCACACGTATGTGTTTTAATTACCGCCATTGATGGATGCTTCATTGACGAGCGGCGTCACTGGTGTAGATCCCAAGAGGCTTTCATGGGTAGCAGATGCTTCGCCGATTTCCTGCGAGACCCGAAAGGCTTTTCCTCGCCGTTCAATANTGGCACTGGGGAACAACCTAAATCTTTTCGAGTGGTATGAGCTCCCTGAGAACAAATGGAGGGCACATAGGTTCGGTGCGGCAATGAAGATGTCTCAGCTGATGTGGGACGAGAGACGGATCGCTTCAGGTCAGTTGACTTGAACACAAACAGAGCAAATGTAGAGATATACTGACTTGGGATGTAGCCATGGACTGGGATGCTCTTCCTGCTGGAAGTGTCATTGCAGATGTGGGAGGAAATATTGGGATCGTCACTCAGGCAATCGCGAGAGTCGCACCGCAGCATCGCTATGTGATCCAAGATCTAGAGGGGGGAATCACCGAAGCCGAACGCGTAAGTTTCTGATAAGCTAGGCGAGATAGATAACTCACATTGGGCCACGTCCTCAGCACTGGGCTAAAGAATGGCCTGAAGCCATCAGCAAGGGAATAGTGAGGCTAGAAGGTCCGTCTTATCCACACTCTCTAAAGAGCTCCCACCTGACGCTAGAACACAAGTGCACAGCTTCTTCGATACAATGACAATCGCCGCTGATGTATACATCATGCGGAGTATCCTTCACGACTGGCCCGAGGCCGAGTGCCGGAAGATATTGTCACTCATTCATGAGAAAGCGAAGGCAACGTCGAAGCTCATCTTATTCGAGATGCTCGCGAGCCACGCCTGTCCTGAAGGCATCATCGGAGGAGACAAGGAGCCCGTCGTTCCATACCCATTGCTGGCAAACCTGGGCGAAGCGGCAGGCGGATTTGTCACTATGGCCGACATGCAGATGTGGACGCTCTTCAACAGCAAAGAAAGAACTTTGGAGGAGTTCAGGGAGCTCGGGCGATCCACCGGGTGGAAGTTGGAGATGGTCAAGAAGGGAAGCTTGGCCGCTTTGGTATTCGCGAAAGTCGCGTAACTTGGAAACGATTGCCCATGCGATTGTGCGAATTGGCCAATACTATTGCTTATGTTCACACTGCCCCGAGGAGTGCAGCAGATATTTATTACGCATCTCATGGTATACAAAAAAGGGATTGATTTAACGATCGAGTTGAACGCGTACCTAGTCAATAACTGCAAGGTACGTCAGTTAGATGGGGAACAAGGCAAAGATGAGCAATACGAGAAAAGAAAAAAAAAAATCAGCTACTCGATGCATTTCAGCAAGCACCCTGACCGCCTCCACATTGTACACCGGGAGACTTTGGTATGGCCAGGATGCAATATGTCCGCCCATCGAAAAAATCTCATCCCCCAGTCTACGCGCCAACACCATCAAGCAGCAAGGAACCAGACTCACCAATCAATTGCACAAATCGCGATCAAAAGATTCTAAGGAAAGAAAAATCAGGTCAGAACAGATTCGTGAAAAAAAAATCGACGAGAAAAGGTCAGACAAGGCTGAAATCGATTAAGTGTTCCACAGTTTGTATTCGGAATGTGGTAGAGTATGGTATAATGTTGTAACATCAACCCTTTGTTTGCAGGAAATAGACACTTACTGCACAATGGTGGAATCAACGTTCAACGTTCGACGATGGATGAGATTTTGAAGGAAGGGAAGCGACGGAAAATTTCACGAAATCCAATTATCCATTATCCAAAGTAAAACTCCGCAACTCCGATATAGGAGCCAGCCCCTTTTATAAGTCTTCCAAGTCAATCATGCCGCTACCTAGCTCATCGTCGCCCTTGTCCGACTCTGAATCCAAGTCCACGTCTAAATCCACCTGCGGGAGGCGTGTAGTTTCGATAGGAGCTCGAACGCTGGTTCGATGCTTCACCCCTGGTTTCGGTCCGAGCTCAATCCCTCTGGACATCCTCGTTGTCTGAAGGTTCGCCAATGCTTCAAGCTGTTTGGGGTGAAATCAGCCAAGATCCAATTCGATAGCGGGGGGACCATCTCCCTACCTTAGCGTTAACACTCCCAACTTCTCTCTTTTGAGTGAACTTCGCCACGGGATCAAACCCAAGTTGCTTGATAACCTCTGCTGAGTACGCTTGCTTCTTCGCAGGTGGTGGGCGTGATTCTTCTCGCTGTTCTGCCTCGTTTGCGGGGTCCTCATCTGGTGGATCTCGTTTACACGGCCTCCGAACCTTGCCTGCCTTTCGAGATCCCAATCCCAATCCTGCCTCGCGGGCAGCCATAACGGCCTTCATGCCTTCGATGTCTTTTTTGAGTAAATTTTTCAGCGCTTTATCTGCGGCCAGAGCTTGAGCCTGCCTCTGAGCCTTGGCTTGTCCTTCCCGCCCAATGTTATCAGAGACAGAAGAGACGACGTGCCCCGAGACGACGTATGTGGGATTAGAGAACGTCGTAACCGTGCTAGCCGACGTCGTAGGTGCCAATCCCCACTGACGAGCAGGATCGTACGATGGACGCTTGGCGACGGCCGAAGATGACATACCCGACGTCCTAGTTATCCAGTGTTAGAGAAGTCTAACTGAAATTTGATAAATTTACCCTGCGCTGAATTCGGGCCTGCTGGCTCTGCGCCGTTCAACGGCCGTTTGAACGTGGAACTCGCAAACTTCGCTGACGCGTTTATCGCACCATGATCCACATGGTTTGCCATCCCTCTTCACCACGGTACACATTCCGAGATCCTTGGACCGACCGAGGACGAGGATCGAGGAGGCAGAGGAAGGCGTTACAGCAAGAATATTGTTCACAGGATGAGGCGTATCATTGCTTCGCTTGATATCATAGCTCGTCATTATAATATTACTGAGTCAACAACAGGTAAGCGCCTCACCTGGAAGGGCTTTAGAATCTTGGGATTGAGAAGCGCAATCACGTCCCCCTCCTTGACCTTGGACATGGCTTCGAAGGCACCGCAACTCCCACCTCGATAGACCTTCTCCATCCTCCCACTGACAACACCATCGTCGTCCCCTTTAGCCACCAAATCAAACGTATCTGCTTCAAATAGCAGTAAAGTCAACAGCGCATCCCCACGGATAGCACGTTTCGACGAGCCAGAAGACGATTTCGACCTCGCTCCAAAGTCGATCAACTTGATATTGACATATTTTTTGCCTGACGGTTTCGAAGATTCGGTGTCCTTCCCTTTGCCCTTGCCTTTATCCTTCCCTCGAGGTCCATCAGTTTCGTCATCATTGACAGTGACAGGAGCTTTGGAGAATTTGATAGGCCCGCGTTCGGCCACTACGGCAATGGTTATCCAGTCACCTGGAACGGGGACGTCGTAGGCCATCTTGTCTGGCATCAAGCGAACACACGAGTAGAGTTGCGAGGGGGAAAGGTAGACACGTCCACGTAGATGATCTTGAATATCTTCATGGGGAACAATGCGTGATCTATGACACGATACAAGTCAGCGAAATGGGAGTCAATGAAGAAATAAACTCACGAAAGCCGTATTCCAGAGTGTGGTTCCAAAGCCTCAAAGTGGGGATCATCAAAAAGTGCTTTATGTTCATAAGGCCCGACTTTGAAGTCCTGAACGATGGCCAAGTCCTGATCTCGTGTCTCTCCACCAAAAGGTTGTGGCCTGTCAGAGAATGCGTTCGTTCGGGAGACTGTTTCTTCGTTCGTTTCGTCCTCTTGGTCAGTCTGATTGACATTCTTGAGTCGGCTCAAGAAGTTGGATGGCCCAGCTTTCGGCGGTAGTTGCTGCGCGGATGACTTGACAGAAGGTTTGGGGCGAGCAGTGGCCGAGTTCATGGTCTGAAGTGCAGGTCGTTCATTATGATGCGTAATCTTCCGCTTCTTCTCTAACCATGCATATCAATAAATACATCCAAGTCATCGTGTTGAAGATATACCCACTAGGTGACGGGGTTGCAGGCGCCAGCAATGTAGGCTCTGGTGTCGTCCGTCGTGGAGAAGCTGGGGCTGCCACGGGCACACCAGGGAGCTTTTCTAGCTCGCCCTGGAGTAGTGCAATCTTCTTCGTCAGCTCCTCTCGCTTTCGCTTCTCATTTTCTACACGGCTTGTCGCGGATTCCATAGCAGAGGAGAGGTGTGATGCAGTCACGCTGTCACACTTCGCACTACGCGTTCTTTGTACTTGCTTGGCGCGAGTCCTGTGACACAGGAGGGGCGCACGTCTCCTAAGCACGAGACTCCTATCTGTCGGTTGACCCGAGATTCCAGAAAGGCTGTTCTGACAGTGACATATCAAGAGACATTCCACAGATTTTGGAGAGGAAAGGCCACTGACACATATGCATAAATGCCCCTGCTGTGCCTCGGTAAATTAAATTTACAAGGGATAATAGTATATCCGGAGCAAGATATCAAACGCGCAGGAAATCGTTATAGAAGGTCACCTCAGTGATCTCCCGGGTCATCACCTGCTTGTACGTACATACGGCGTAGAATGAGCGTACATGAGGCGAAACCATCAGAATTTTCCGCACCGGTCAAAGCGGTACCTACGAGGTGTCAAACTCCCTATTGGCTGCGAAAGCCACGCGAATAAATTAAATTGCATTATATTCGAGTCTTCCACAATTCCAACGCGCATCAAAGCTCATCATAGTAGCATTTTGCAGGAAATACAACGGATGAGAGCAAAAGATTGATGCGCGTCGAGTCATGGTGCTACGAGGAAGTAATTAGAAGCAGGCGTGACAGCGTGACAACGCGTCGAGTAACGCCCAAATATACGTAAATTTCCGGCGCATGTGGCAGGATGAGGTTGCTTCAGACATCCACCTTGCACATGATAGTCAACCTGTTCCTATTTCACTTTCTTCTACTACCATGAGCACCATCGATTACTCGAGTAGCTTGCGCAAGCGCACCCTGTCGTCCACCTTCGACGATGACTCGTTCTATGGTGACTCCACTAAACGCCTACGGAGGGACATGAGCTTCGGCTCGATTTCAAGTCTTGATGTATCTTCGGTATGGATCGACTTCGGTGCTACGTATATCTTTCTTGCTGATGTATGGTATCTCCACAGGCATCCATCCGAAGTGAGACCCTAAGGTTCCCTAGATCACAATCGCTGCGCAGAGTCTCTTCAGCCAGCTTTATATCCACTCGCTCAGATACACCACCCATCTACTATGATGCAGAAGATAGATTCACCATGAAGCGGTTTGCTTCCCCCGCCTTAACCGAAACAACCTCCACGTCTCGCGCAGCGACACCGGCGCCCATCACTTCGAATTACATATACTCGGCCTTCTCTGCCAAACATTATTTCCGTGAAACCAGAGTCGTCGTCGACTTCGCGCCACCAACGACCCCCACCGAAGGCCGAGTTACGTCACTGCCCATGCTCTGGTCGAATGACAACCTTTTATTCTTTCCGCGTGGCAGTCGCGTGCATTACAAGAATATGGCTGCTGCTGACGATGCCGCCCCCCAGTTATGCAAGTTTAATGACAAGCTCGGCGACTTGACCGCGATGAGCTGTCGTGTGGACTCTCCGAACGTCCTGGCTCTCGGAACTTCGACGGGGACCGTCCAGCTCTGGGATATCAGCACGAAAACAAAGACGCTGCAGTTCAGCACGAAGGGTGTCACCTCTATGGGCTGGCACGGTGCTGTGTTGAGTGTGGGTAGCCCCAAAGGCGGCATCCGCCACTTTGACACACGCATCTCTCCGGCTACGAAAATGAAGGAACAAGTGAAGAAAGTGACCAGACATCAAGCCACTATCACACAGCTAGCTTGGAACGTGGACGGTAGACTCTACGCTAGCGGTGATTCTAGCGGAAATGTCTACTGTTGGGATGCGCGTGGTCGAACCCCGCTCGATACGGGAGAGTTTGTTCAACGCAGGAAGAAGATCTCGCATGAGGGATCCATTACAGTGAGTACATCGTTCCTTCTTCCGAGATTCATGTCTCTTAATTACTTTTGCCTAGGCCTTGACATGGTGTCCCTGGAAACCCAAACTGCTTGTGACGGGTGACTCTACGGACAGTGGTAAAGGTGTCATCCGTCTGTGGGATGTCAAGTTGCCGCCACCAGGCAGCAACCCTCTCTCGGCTCACAACGATCCTGTCTCCAACGCCGCCAATCCCGGCAAGATCGAGGTCGACTCTCAAGTCACTGGTCTCTACTTCTCCACCGAATGTCAAGAGCTACTCAGCACGCATGGTCCGGGCCCAAGTGACGCGTCGGATCCATCCTCCAGCGCGGCCGAACCATCCCCACACCCTGTCCGACGCGGGAACACTGGGAACACCATCAATGTTCATTCCTTGCCCATGCTCCGGCACATCACTACCCAGACCATTGCTTTGGAGCAAAATGGGATTGCTGGTGGGTGCATCAACCCCACGGGTACGAAGATGGTGTTCTCGATGCCGGGGGAGAATAAATTAAAAGTGTATGAAGTATGGGGGAAGAGGAAAGAGTTGAAGAAGCAACCGAGCTTCGCTTCTTGTATCATTCGGTAGGCCCCAACACTATTGATCTAGGCGGTGGACGTAGATATGCATGCTTTCTTGTGTTTAACTTGTAAAACTAACGGCGACCAAGGCTACGACCTTGCGCACCTTGTAGCTTGGGGTATATTATCCCTCCCTTTGTAATAGTGGCTAAACCTTACAAAAGTTTCATGGGAGCAACATGGGAACGCTACATAACGGGTATGTCAGGAAGATCGATAGGAGGTTCTTAGGGGAGGCAGGCAGGAGTGCCAAATGACCCTGCATGGCCGTGGGAAATGGTCTGCGATCACACTCAGCGCTCCAGAGGCTGAGAAGGTCGTCAACGTTCAACGTCGCCGACCACAGCGTCCGACTCGACTCTCTCGCCGTCGCCCTCAGCGTACTCAACGAACTGTACACCCTCTCTGCCATTGCGCTCGCTTCGCGTCTCGACGCCCTCGCCTTGGTCACGGCGACCCAGTTATTATCCCCTCCGTTAAACCGCTGCATCCTTTCAACGCTGCACGCTTCCAGCTCAGACATCGCTGACGCGTACAATATATGTCTTCAGCCATTCTCGAAAACATAGCCGGCTCGCTCACTGCCCGCAGCCCTCCCATACCGACGCAAGAACCAATAGCCGAAGAAGAGGAGTTCTATTCATCCTGGTCTCTATTCCTTGTTTGCATACTCTTGATAATTTCGCTATGGACGTCTTACTATCTTCAAATTAAGAAGATACGAGCTGTACATGAGACGCTGGTGTCTATCGTCGCTGGTATGGTCGTTGGGATGATGATCAGACTGGCACCGGGAGGAATGATTAGGGATATGCTCGTGAGTACAATCGTTCGAGTAGCAAGGAGTCCGACCAGGTGGCTTTACGTCTCTCTGTGCGGCATGGGCGGTGTGGACGCGGCGCGCACTCCGCAGCCGCAACCGCAACCGCAGTCACATACGTGTTCGCGTTGATGTACACGCTTGAACAGACCTTCACATCATCTCCGAAGTCCCAATATTCCTTCGTAACTTCTGACTCGCATCCTAGACCTTCAAACACACCATCTTTTTTAACCTTCTCCTCCCCCCGATCATCCTGAACTCAGGATATGAACTGAAGCAAGAGAACTTCTTCCGAAATTTCGGGTCAATTCTCACCTTTGCTTTCGCTGGGACATTTGTGTCAGCTATGGGCATCGGGTGAGTGATACGACTGAGAGTCACGGTGTTCCTGTTCCTTTGCTGATGGCTGTATGAATAGCTTACTGGTATACATTTATTCGTTCCTCGGTCTCGAGTCCTTAGATCTTAGCCTCATAGAATGTTTGATCTTCGGTTCAACTTTGTCCGCCACCGACCCAGTAACCATCCTGGCCATTTTCAACCAATATAAAGTGAGAACAAGCCCTTCCGCCACTGAAGACGCTAATTGAGGCTTTTCAGGTCGACCCAAAACTCTATAGCGTCATCTTCGGCGAGAGTCTGCTCAATGACGCCGTCAGTATCGTCATGTACGAGTAAGTGTCTTTTATCTATCTACTGCTGAATACCCTTGCTCAATATTGGATGTCACAGAACTCTATCCCACTTCCATGGCACGGAAATGGACTTCCACTTGGGGTCTGTCTTCCACGGAATCGGCCTCTTCTTGGTGTCGTTCTCCATATCACTCGCCATCGGTGTGGCCTTTGGTCTCCTCACGTCACTCCTCCTCAAGCACTCGTATCTTCGCCTCTACACCCATCTAGAAACCTCTCTCGTCGCCTTGGCAGCTTACACCTGCTACTTCTTCTCCAATGGTCTCTCCATGAGCAACATCTCCATGTCCGGCATTGTAGCCCTACTGTTCTGTGGAATCACCCTGAAGCATTATGCTTACCATACAATGAGCAGACGCACCCAAAGAGCATCCAAATATATCTTCCAGACCTTGGCTGGCCTTTCCGAGAATTTCATCTTCATCTATCTCGGGATGGCACTCTTCACAAGCTCGCCCAAAGACGAAAAAGTTAGTTCGTACTTCAAGCCGATGTTCATCATCATCACTACGATCAGCGCGGTTTTTACCCGTTACATTGCGGTTTTCCCACTTGCGGAAGCTATCAACTTTGTTCACCGACACGTTCGTGGACAACGTTCCGAGGAGTTGCCTCACTCTTATCAGATGATGTTGTTCTGGGCTGGGTTGAGGGGAGCTGTTGGCGTCGCCTTGGCTGCTGGGTTCAAGGGAAAGAACGCAGGGATGTTGAGGACGACGGTGCTTGTTGTTGTTGTCCTAACTGTCGTGATGTTTGGCGGCACGACAGCCCGGATGTTGGAGGTGCTTGGTATCAGGACCGGAGTGGAAGACGAAGCCGCAACAAGTAGTGACGAAGAAGATTCAGCAAGATGGCTGAGCAGTAGGAGAGGTCGATGGAGCGGATATGTCGACGATGAACCGAGTTACCTCGCTGGCGGCCGCGGTCTGTCTTCCTCGCTAACTCGAGGTGGTCGTGGTCGTATCGGCATCCATTATCCCGACCGAAACTATTATAACCATCATCAAAACAACCCACCAACCTACAATCAACCATCACCCGGTATTCCTCAGGGCGTCCCTCAGGGTATATTCTCTGCTGCATCTTCAGATAGCGATTCTGATGATGTCGGAGAAGTCTTACCGATGGCAACTGGTCCCGTCCCTGGAGGGGTTGGTGGAGATGCTTCAAGGGGAGGTCGGAGTGATGGATTCGTCAGTGGAGATGCTAAGAATGGAAACGGAAGGCCGAACGAATCGAATCGCGGTGCTGAAGGGTTGCCTAGTCAGGATAGCAGGGAGTGGTTCCAGTCTATCGATGAGCGGTACCTTTTACCGTTGTTCTCGAATGCCACAGCGAGCAGGACGTTCCATGCCAGACGAGCCCGGAGGGTATCTCACCAGAGGACATCGAGCGGCTTGAACCGCGATATGGGCGATGGATTCGCTAGTGGGAGTGTTACGCCCATGATTAGCGATGACGAGGGCTATGATGGTGGACGTGAGCTCGAGTTGGGTGGCGTTGGTCCGTCTTCTAGGCAGATTGCAGACACAAGACGGGCGGATCGAGGGCTGAATAGTCCAACACTGAGAACCGGGACCCCTGGTCCACTGGATAGCCGTAACTCATAGACCCCATTCTGCGGCAGACGTACATACATATTTTATCTGGGTAATTGATGCAGTGCGCAACATTTCCATCCCACTCAGACTGGATCGTTTCTTGAGTAGTATGAGGGCGTAATGGTAATTTTACATGGTAGGACACATCTATGCAGGACCCAGGTATCCAATGCAGGATATAGAGCAGCGCGAATAAATAATGGGCGGGCAAATCACCGATAAATAAAAGGCAGAGGCAGTCATATATGCGAGGAACATGTATGCACATCGAAGTGGAAAATGTGACCAAGATAATGATGATGAACAAGCCGATTTTTACAACGACATCGAAACACAAGCATGGACAGAAACACAACACATAAATGTATGATATATACGCGAGGACAGATTGAGGGCTTGAGATATAATATAAGGTGAACAACAGATGAGATGAGATACGGAATACGATGACGGCGAAAAGAAGTGGGTAAGCGACAATAAGTTACGTGCTGGATACAGACGGATATTGGGATGGGGATACATTGTAGCCAGAGAGAGAGAAAGATGTCATACACGATGGTTCGGTGATGAAGCAAAGTATGATTGAACAACAGCAGATAGAAAAAGGAAATGAAGGACGAGAAAGAGAGCGAGATGGAACATCCATTAACAACTGCTGAGTGTCGATGAAGAATGATGCATCATGTCGAAATATGCTCACATTAGATCGGCTCGTCGTAGGTGGTCTCGTAGAATGGATTCTTCAACTAGATGAAAAGAAAAAAGACGAAGTCAGTCAATTRCATATCCAAAGATAGATCRACGAGAAAAGCATGGGCGTCCGCATCACAAAGGAAATGGAGGAGCCGGGAATGCCAAACAGTAGACGTATTTCGGCACCAAGTTCAAATGGTCATATGGGTATGTGGCGAGGTTCGAAGGAGCTGAAAACAGGGAATCAAAAACGGACAAACTAACCTGCGCCCAGTGTCGCCGCTGTCGATTTAATATCCTAGACAATTTGATGCCGCAATCAGAACACGAGATAAGCCACGTAACAATTCCAAATTGAAACTTACGATGACGGATGTTAAATGCACRTAGAAAGGTCGTGGTACAGGTGAGAACTGTCTTGATATCTCCTTRAAGTGTTGTTGGAAGTCTGTACAAACACAGGGCAGAGCACCAAATGGCAACAAGGAGTTAGTAAATTGAGTGGTGGTCATAAAGTGGAAACAATCAAAAAGAGACGGCCATCAAACGGTGAGAAAATACCCGGGAGGTAAGAATTTGCGGAGCAAAAGCGAGCAAAATAACAAAGAGACGGGGACGCACATCTAGTAGCCGTAGGCAAGTCATTGCGCCTATCCCCGAAACTGGGGACGTGATCCCGTATCCGAACACCTCGCATAAGCTTGGCTTGCAGAAGGTCGCATTTGTTGAGGAAGAGGATGATTTGCGTCCGTGATAGGAGTTTGGTGGAACAAACGGACCGCCAAAGAAGATAGCTGTCTTCCAAACGGTTGACGCGTCGGTCTTCGGCCAGCTTTTCATCAAAGCATGATATCGGTGCGAGAAAGATAATGGCGTCCACTAATCACGATCACAGAAGAAAGACAGATGAGTGTCGTGCCATAGCGATAGTGATGGAGGGAAATGCTTTTGGCTGATAGAAGTGCAAATACTCACCATCATCAAAGTATGGGTACCATGCTGCTCGCTGTTTATCATAGCATGGCGTTAATGAATCATACGAGACACAAGGTGGTTATTGAGTACTCACGCTTGAACGTGTTCCACCGACATCAAACATGTGCCAAGTTTGACCAACAGTCCTGCCTGATTGTGATGATCGAGAAGCCATGGAGCAAGAGCATGGTAGTCAAGTAGAGGCGTGCCACGACGAGGAAGCGGAGGAAATATGAGGTAATGATGCGAAATGGCACTGCGGGAAAACGCACCGTGATCGAAAACAAATTTGTACTCCTGGACCCCCAACGTTCGTAGGCGCGCTCGAACAACATCGTCGTCGGTAGGTTGATAGGAACGAACAGCTACACGGTCGACATCATTGAGGAAGCTGTGTGATACAGCAACTGAGTTAGTACTGTGCTGTTTCCACTAGTGATTCCCCCAGTTTGATATGACCGGGAAATGGGACCGGAAGACAACACAAGACGGTAATTGAGATTGAGCGGTAGAAAACTTACAAGCCAGGCGAGTCCTCTACTCGGGACTTGCGCCGGTTTAGTAGTTCCCGGATGAGGGGGTCTTCCCAGAGGGCTTTCATGTCATCTCGACACCCCGCGATGACCTCTGTTATGTCCTCTTCCGGATCCTTCTTCTTGTGGTCGACCTCCGGACGACCGGGTCGAACAGTGCGAACAAGAACAGATTTCCAGCCGTTATTTGAGTTTATTGAGAATTCTTGGAGTGTTCCTCGCCTACGATTTGAAGGAAGTTCGAAGGGGGCCGCAACAGTCACGTCGGTGGAGTCGGGTTCCGTGGCGCCTGCACCCAACCGCTTCTCAAGGTCCTTCTGTATTCGCTGGAGGGGGCTGAGCCGTAGCTTCAGTGTCCGATGCTTCTCACCGAACTTGAGTTTGGGGCCTGTTTTCTGGGCGGGGGACTTTGGAACGGTTGCAATGTGATTATGGTCGTCCAGCGAGTCCTCGTCATCGCTGTCGGCCGGCGTTGGCAGGGGATAGGAAGATGCAGACATCTCCTGGGATAAGACGTCAAGTATGGCATTGACATTTCGAACGAGGTTGAACTGAATGATAGCCCTCCATGAGGCGCGTTCTTCAGCGAACTCTCGCTTCGAGTACGTGAGCTGAAAGTCTAGAGAACGGTACACTCAGAACGCCTGCACGGTGTACGCCATGAAACGACTTACTTTTCAGAGTAGCAGTCTTGCCTATGCACGATCGTACTGTTCATTACGAAGAACGCAGATGATAGATAGCGCACGACGTACCGGATTCGCTCTGACCGAGCAGAAGCACCTTGACTGGTCTCTTTTTCTTTTTCTTTGCCTCCCGTTCCTTCCTAATCTGCTCATCAATTTCATCACTTATCCTCTGAGCCTCTGCTTCTCGCAACTCCCGTGCATGCTTTTCCTCGGAAGATTCATTAGGGGGCGGCGCGATGGCAAGGGCCAGTGGGTCCTCTTCTGTTGACTTGGGCATCCTGATGTTTGGGTAAGTTATGGTGGTGGTAGAGAAGAAAGAGGAAAAGAGGGAAGGGCCAGGGACGGGTACGTCGGGGAAGGGGAGAAGGGGAGAAGGAGAAGGGAATTTGTGTTCAAGTCCATCATAAAGAAGGATCAGCGCTTTGAGTATCCAAAGTCAGGGATCACGCGCGTAACCGTACTGCCTCCAAAACCCATGCTTTTTCTCAGGAACTAGTCCAATTTGATTCCCAATCCACGATACAAATCTACACCAAAAACGCTTCCTACGCCGTCACCGTCGCCGAGGTAATTCGGGGAGGAATCCCTTGCTTGTCGGACGCCAGAGAGAAGTTTGATATCAACGCACTTCCCCGGCATAGCACAGCGTCGTCTTCAACCGGGCGGTCGCGAGCAAATGCAGCTTTTGGCGATGTTTTCGGATACCAATCACCATCACTCGATAATGCCATTTCGGTTACTTGCCGTTCGCATCTGTAGTGATGAATGACCTACAAAGTCTGCCCTGTATGGTCAACCGACGAACCTTGATATGACAGACGTTTCCCATCATCATCATCATCATCACCACCACCAACGAAACGACCCTTGTCAGGACCCCGGAAAAAAAAACTTGATGTCAGATCTAGCTTTTTGTCCGAACTTTCGGGAGCAAGATTTCGGCAAAATTGTCCAACGGACTGTCATGCATCATGATCCTCTCGTCATATAGACTGGAATTCAAGTCTACGGAAACAAGCATCGCTTCGCTTCGGCTTGAAGAGGGTCAGTAATGAGGTGCATTCATCAAAGACAAACATCTTTTGTCACTCGTCGAAGGCCTACTAAGTAAAAGGAAGCGACGGAGAGAGAAGAGTCCGTGAAGTTAAGGAGAGACAGGGGGTGAATAGACCAATTCGGACACTAGATGACATGCACGAGTAATATCTTATTTTGCGGATCGGGCCTTTGGCTAAAGTCGCAGAGCCTACCTGAAAGAAACGTAGACACGAAAAACAAAAACTGCCACATCGAGACCACGGCAAGCCGACAAAGTCAAGCCAGTCGCTCACTTCATTCTTGGTATCCGCAACGTATAGTTTCTGATACCCCCAGCTGAGTTGATGCGTTTCTGTTGCTGGGTCCGGCTCCTGTCCTTTGAGAAAGCGATGAACGACAGGCAAGAACGTATAAGCAGGGGTGCTGGCGCCGTGGATGCGTAATGTCTAAGCACGAAGATGATATCATATACCTTTCCCAACCCTCACCCGCTACCAATGTTCTCCAGATAGGTAAATACAGAAGGAGCCAGTACGAACGTATGAGAGTTTGAGACATCCGTGGTAATTGAATACAGAAAATGAGGATCAAAAGATCCAACTTTCACGCCGAAGAGTCGCACTCACACAGGAAGATGTTGCCGTCCAGTGAGGAAAAGGTATGAATATTCAATGTATAATGAGAGATGAAAGTCACCGTACAGGTCATCGTACATGCCCGGTATGCTACCATGCCTACACAGGAGTTCAAGGAACTGCTGCTAGACAGCAGGGGGAACGAGGCACCGGTGTCCTTTACGTGTGCTGGGTGCAAGAATGCCGGGTAAAGAAGGGTATTGGGGCTCTGGATTTAGAGCTAGCAGGGTTCGTATACATTGGATACCAAGGGCTACCGATGCAAAAGTTCACCTACCTGCATAGCCGAAGTAACACCTGGTTTTTGCTGGCGGTACATGAGTGGTTCCTGTGTATCAGAGAGTGGATTGCTCATTGAAACCCGGGAGTGACTGGGCCCTCCACAGTACGTATAGAGTCAATATTTAGAGACTCTGAGACTCTGGACGAGGCTGAACGAGATTCAAAAAGAAATCAGTGGGTAACTGACATCATAAATGGGGCGCGGGCTCCCCCCTGTACCCCTCCTTTACACTGCCCCTTAACCTTTGCCCTCGTTGCTTACCTTTGACTGAGCGATATTTCGATACTCACTCGGCCAGGTTTCTTTCGGGTATATCTGATGTAGCCCTGGTATCTATCTACTCCGCCCTGAACTTGTCAATCAAGGTCAGACCTCGTTTAGGCTTGAAGTGTTTTGACCAATTGACGGCCGTACCCCCAGGTCATCTGTGTAGTTTGCCTTTAGTCTGTCCCCCTATGTGCTCCTCGTGTGGCAGTTGACCTCGTCTCCCTTAGCTACCCCGTCACGCAATTTGCTTGGGTAGTACAACGTGCGAGTGGTTGGTGCTCTTTCTCATTTCAAAGCGGAATTTGGTGGGTAGTAGGGTATATAGTCTTGAGCTCGGGTCCTATAGTGATCTACGGCCTCACTGCTGATATATTTTCTAGGGAGTCTGTGCTCCGTTTGACTCAATCCCGGTCGTAGTTGGTATCTATTCGTTTGCGCAGGCAAAGAGGAGGGGGAAATATCAATACTCAGATAGTAAGTATATCATCCATTATTTTCTTTTCTCCCAAAAATCTCGGAACAGCTGGAATCGAGCCTAGTTTATGAGACTCAAATTTTCATCAAGAGTCAAGACGGCAGGAAGCCCCTAGTTAAAGTCTAAAGGATAGGGGAAAGTCAGACATTGGGCAAAAATCTGCCTTGGACCGAGTACCATAAATGGAAATGAGCCAAAATTCCCCATTTCAACCGGAAGTCTCACGGATTTTCGCTATTTCTCGCCGAACATGTCCGAAATACCCAAAATCAAGAGGCAAATGGGGTCTTCCCAACCGCACAACACCAAGGCCCAACGTTTTCCAAAGGGCCATGGGTGAATGGAAGAAATCACAACACGACATCGCGAAATACCTTCCGAGATGATATGGTGGCACTAGTATACATGCCACCCAAGAACAGGCGTGGTGGCCTTTTTCCTGCGAACGGGAAAAAACATGAAACACTTTGCAATTCACGGAGCCATATGGCTATCTTTTCATGGACCCTTGCGAGAGGAGAAGACCCTGCCGGAATGAGTGAGCCACAATCAGAACGTCTGAACAACGTTCTCCAGCTCCTCCGAAACCATGAACGCAGCAACCTACGTATGTTAGAACCCAATCCCGAGAGACAGGGGGAGCGGGATTCGAACGGCGTTGGTCGTGAAAGAGGAGAGGATGAACCCGAATGAACGACGAACGGCGTTCAGGAACGAAGAGACGGACTTGCGACAGCAACGACTGAGGAGCAGCGTTGTGTCCACAGGCACTCTCGTGTCCGGGATTCGGGATTCGTGAGGACGAAGGAGGAGCGAAGGATGAATCCCGCAAGGAAAAGGGAAGAAACGTTTATATTCGAACTAAGGAGCAATGAACAAGAATAACTACTATATATACTGAGTGCCTCATGTATGACATGAGGCGCGGCTAAAGTGAACAATGAGACTTTGTACATAAGGTGAACGTCAAACCATCCGATGAATCCCGGTTAGGGGCTAGGGGCTAGTCAAGTGACCGGGGTTCCAAAGGGGCAGTCACGCGGAGCGTGACAACGTAGCAGGTTCACCCGCAGACCCAGCGACCCCGGAACGAATGCCTCAATTCGAACATCATCTGTAGATCGGACATCTCGCAGAAGAGTGTTCGCGCGTAATTCGCTTGGGATTCCGGAAGATCATCCATGGGAATGGGAAACAGAACGGTTGCTTCACCCGATGTCGGGTGGCAGCTGACTTTCTGCTAGGGGTGGATATAGGAGGACGTCTTTTCGCGTTTCACCTATTTTTTGCTTGCAGTTCGTTCGTATCAGGATATTCCGATGCAAGCGCACCTTGGCGTCGATCGAGAGGGCCGTCTTTGACTGAGAGCCCAACATTCTCAGGAGACGATGAATGAATCGATGGTGGCCCAGGCTAACCTTGAATATGCAGCGCCTATGGACGAGGCATCTTTTGAGGTCCTATCAGACAAATCAATTCCGATAGCTGCCCTTGAGGCACCAGGATTATACATGCCGTTCACGAAGAGGAGAGGAGGAACTGTTTCATCGTTGACAGACAGACAACTCTAATTAGAGTATATCTGCAGCTCGTCGCGAACTAGTTCGCGACAGAGAAGTGTCGCCAACAAGGGTCCAGTTTTGAAAAGTCGACGCAAGGCTTGGAAAGCCAAGGATGTCATGTGACCGGGCGCCTGTAGGACTGGGGCCTTTTCAAGCCTTTTCAGCATTTCCCCCCACCTCCATGCTCGAGAACGGTGGCTACGGAAAACCACCGTAGAAATACACAAGAATTATTGGCAATATGTAGCGGGCCTGGTATCATCGCCCCACCTACGGCTTGGATAGGGGATGTCAGGAGATTGAAGAGGGGATAGGAACGGCCACAGCCAAGATCGAAACCAAAAAACCCAACGCCAACCTTGGCATCTCTGCCGCGGCGCGAACTAGTTCGCGACGAGCTGCAGATATACTCTATTCTCATAAATTCCGTAGGCATTCGTCCCTTATCAACCCGTTTATCTAAACTTTGCAAGACTGGCCAGATACATCTTGACCCGCCTTGGCGTTCACCTCTGTGGCTTCTGGTCGACGGTCACTCGGAAATTACTATCATCAATGACACTCAATAACCTCTGTAATGGTGCAACTTGATCTAGGCTCGCTACGCACGAAGTACTCAAGCTTTGGTTTTCGGACTACAGCCTTGGCGACGGAAGTGTGGAAGAAGCTTGTCTCAACACAGATTCCTTAAGCCGACACTAGTGCGGAATGATTGCACTGGTCGTTTGTCGCCTGTGGTATTGTCGCAGGCTGACTCCATCATATCTTGACATCGACTCACGGCACGCATGCGATGCGAAGTAATTCCGAGTAGTCATTCGCCGCGTACTTGTCTGAAGCTTAGGGCCATGTTTACCCGCTAAAATGTAATCTCGTGCGTTTATTGACTATACTCGGAGGATAATTGTGATTGATGAGGACGCTCCACACGACATAACGGTTGGACGGGCGAGGCGACGGTTTGATGATACGATTATGTCCGTGCGAGGCCCTTGGACTCGCCGGCTTAACAGTCGCGACTCTATAACCAGGACGCTGATTTGAGCCTGTTGAGGCATTTGACCCGACCGGCATCTATGTTTTAAATAACCACCATCAAGTACTGCGGCGCCGACCCGCATCAATGTCCCAACCGAGAGACCATGGGACAAGGAACAACATAAGTAACCGAACGCACTCAACGTCTCATTCAATGATTGATTTCCAGTGAGCAACTCAACTCGGTGACCCACACAGTCCGCAAATACGATCAACAGCATCGAGTGATAGATCATTGCAGGAGCAATTCTTTTTAGTTCGCGCCGCCATCACTACCCGTGATGACGAAACTTGAGACATCGAGGAGTTTCCATGTCAGTCACCGGTTGTCCAGACAGAGCACGAGCGTTCGATTTGAGCGGCGCACGCGCAGGGGTGTCGGCCCATGCCCATGTTGGCGTGGCTGAGCGAGTTGTTGCCCACAGCGATCGAGCAGCACAAATGGCAGGCAGATTAGTCTCGTAGATTTGATACAACGCATCGCATGATATTGAGCGAAGCAAACAAAACGAAAACAAATACAGTAAGACGTGCCATCTTCGTAGACACGGACTTGCTGCATCAAGCCGTCCAAGTCTTTGTCGGTAGACTGAGTACATCGAGATGATGGGATAGAAACGGCGCAGACGACTCAGAAAGACAGATGAGAGAGGCTCTCTGGGAGAAATTGGTTACATGAACTCAAGAGATATCATGGGGATATGTTGTCGGTTGACCAGGGCAAGATCTCAGAGGTGATAGGTATCAATCGATAGGTAATGAACCGATTCTTGTGATTCTTGGAGGCCCATACAAAAGACATCGACGTGTCAGAGTGTCCAGGAGCCCCCATACTTACTTTACGAGCCAAAACAGTCGGTAGAACAGGGCAGTCAACGCCGTTGGCGGCAAATTGGCGGGGTGTGCCCACCTCGCGATCACGTGTGTGCATGTTTGTGCCAGCGTCACTGCCGTCAGCGTCAAGCGCTCGCCCGCCTCTTCTTCCTTACCTCCATCATCTGGCTGACATGGACTGCTTCGAATCGCCTCCACGACCAGCTAAACGCGTTGCTTCACCGGTGTCGGTGACGAACAAGGTCTCTGCTAAACGGCGCAGAGTGTCTCTGGCCTCAGTCGACTTTGCTCGTGAGCTCAAATTTGACCACAATGACGCAAAGGAACAAGGGCCGACCACGGTGGTATGTTCCTCTACGTAGTTGGTTGGGCTTTATCTGACCCGTGAATGAATCAAAAGGCGGATCGCTTCATATCCAGACGTCCAAGGTCCTCACTTCCACTTAATACCACGCCACGGACAAATCGAATTGCAAAGTCCTTTGACCTCGCAGATGACCGTGTTCTCACTTTTGCGGATGCGCAAGCTTCTTCATCCAACTATAAATTAAACATTACAAACCAGATTAACATGGTTATGCACAATTCCGCCTCACAACTATACGCGCAACATCCGGTACTACGACCGACATCCGTTACATCGAATTTAGCAACACACAAACAATCTATCATGGCTCTCGACACACCGGGGATACCCGTAGACACCTTCGCCAATCCAATATCATGGTCACACCACAACTGTATAGCGGTCACCTGCAACGACGGCGTTTACTATCAGAATCTGGATACCAAGATCGTCCGACGTCTCGCCACGCCGCATCGAATATCGAATCCTGCGAACAGTGTATTATCGCTCCAGTGGGCTGGGAAGGATAGGGAGAATTTACTGGCTATTGGCACGACGGGAGGCGAGCTGCAAGTGTGGGAAGCGTGGAAAGAGTGCTCGAAGATGAACATGATGGTAGAAGAATGGGAGCACGCCGAGTCGGCTCGTGTAACTGGACTGTCGTGGAATGGTCCTCTTCTCACCGTTGGTCGCGCTGGCGGGACCATCGACCTGTATGACATACGCGACAAAGACAAAGTCCGAAGTATTGATGGACACAAATCCACGGTGGCGGGCGTCACCTGGAATCCAGACGGGAAATTTCTCGCCTGCGGCGATAAATCTGGAGTGGTGCACATCTGGGATGCAAGGGCGAGTAAGGATTTGTGGTCGGATGTAGGGAAGAGGAGCTCAAAGATTCGCCATCGTGGGCCCGTCAAGGTGTGTAATTCTTTCAAACTTCTCGTTCCCCTAACAGAATCCCATCGTTTAGGCTCTCGCATGGTGTCCATGGGATACAAATCTACTCGCGACGGGTAGTACATTCCCGGAAGGCAAAATCAGGGTGTTCAACGCGACGAACCTCTCTTCCCCACCGACACCCGTCTCAACACTCGCCCTCAACACCTCCATTCTCTCATTACACTGGTCACCCCACTGTCGCGAGCTCCTTAGCACCCAAGGGTCTTCATTTGAGCCTCCTAAATCCCTCATCGCGCCACGCGGTGGCATCGAGCCGAGTCCAAGCGAAGTCAGAGAAGCTTGGAGGTCTGAAATGATCGTTCGAAAGTCTGCATGCACGAATTCCATACTGGTCCATGCATACCCCGGGTGGAAGCGGTTGCTTACCATACCGTGTGCTCACCCGGGGGTCGTGGCACACAGCTGCTTGAGCCCCGACGGGACCAAGATTTTTACGGCTTGCGCATTCCAGGAGGCGTTGAAGATGTGGAAGGTTTGGGAAGTTAGAAGGGACGTCGAGAAGAGAGAGAGTATTTTCGATAAGTGTATTATACGATAAGCCGTTACAGTATGACTGTATGAATATGGGTGTTATTGAAGTGGGCATTACTATACCTGTACTATACTATATAGACTATACTATTCATATGCATATGACGACGTTTGTGTATACCCATGGTGAATATGTATTAGACTTAGACAATGAACAATGACATGGCGAGATATCGTATCAGTTGGATTGCGAACCATCGAGAAGGCCAGCAAGATATTGACCCCAATCGTCCAAGCTAAAAACAAACAGCNGATCGGAATCAATATCCAGGCTTCGTTTCGTTTCGCAAGGCGCAACAGACATACCTGGGACCTGATGTGGAATTCATCCAAAGATCCATGGCAAGACTAGAGTAGTCTGAAACGCCCGGAATCCCTGACAACGACGGTGTCTCAAATTCCATGGGAGTAGACTGCGAGGTATGTGGTGTACCGTTGAGCGCGTAATCGCAGAGAATAAAGGAAGTGGAGCCCTGACCTCGTCATGGAATCCCTGAGAAGGTAACTGAGTACCGTTCCAATCAAAGGGAAACAATTGGTGGAGTGATGAAGGGAATGTCATGGGGTCCGCTTCAAACGAGGGAGTTTGTTGATCAAAAGATATTGGGTAATCTCCCTGGACCGACGAAGGCGGTGGCATCATATTGGAGTGGGGCAGCGTCGAACTCACGAAACGACGGAATTCGTCTTCCGAAGGCTGCTGAAGGAAATCCACGGAAATCAAGTTATTGAGAACGTCCCTGGAAAGAGCAGCTGGTGTCAGGATCTTCCATGCCAGTCATCTTCAAAAGACGGCGACATACCATAACCGCCCGGACACAGTAGACCTATGTAGGATCAAGGAAGTGGGTTCATTAATGAGCTTGATCCACAACCACATAAAAGGAGAGTACACGACTTACCACTTCTCCAGCTTCTTCTGGTGGTCCATACANTTTTCGCACATCAGCCATGTCTCTCTCTTGATTAGTTGGTAATCCAGAGCGTTTTGGAAGTCCATAAATTCAACA
>JAPEVF010000312.1:0-51812 GCA_029747585.1 Pleurotus djamor | reverse complement strand
TTAGCAGACCAGAACCACTGACCTCACAGCAAATCCGCTTGGAAGTTCAAAAGGAGACCAGCAGCTACAGCAGAGCCGGTGGTCACCATCCCGAGCCCGTAGGCCGAATGCTGGATAATGGTCAACTCCAAGTCAACTCGCCGTGACGCAGTCCAGTTGAGCACGACTTGCTTACTGCAAGTTATATTAGCTACTTGGAATCCTGTTTTCATGCTTTGGTGAGTAGGCAAGATTGGTAGGCTGGTAATTCTTAGAGTGCCACGCAGGTTGTTGAGCTCAACAACAATTCAATGGAACGAGCGCTCAAGCGCTCAATTAACTCGGAAGGGCCGTCTGCGTCGGCAAAACCCTTGCTTGTCTCATTGTGACTGGATTTTAAATAAGTGGTAGGTACAAAGCAGAATTCGTAGTAAAGTCGAAGAGTTGGCGTAATCCGTATCCTCTACACGCTGACTTGAGGGACCTAGAATATTAGTGATCCCTAGCGAAAGTATGAGGTGTACCTTCTCTTCAAAGTTTCGGAGAAGGCATAGAAACTTAGACTTCATGTTGAGCAAGGTCCAACCAAAGGGAAATGGGACTGGGAGATGAACGTGGGGCGCCGATTGAAGGCAAGGGAAACGGCGGATGAGGCTAAAGGCATGGATAACCTTCATCCTGGTCCGTTCACGTCGACGATCAAGAGGAGGGGAACAAAGACATGTTCATCCCTGTTTGACGTACCAACAAGAGCCATGGTACAATTGGGCGGTTAAAGGAAGCTCTTACATCTTTGTCTTACCGCTGTTGTTTGGGACCCTGGAGCCGCTGGGGAGGCTGTCGCAAAGGCGGGTCCTGCCAGTGGTCTCATCAGGAAGTCCAGATAGCCATCTAGCAAAGGGAATGAATTCAATGGAATTGGGCGTGCGCATCCGGGATGATGGGAACTAGACACGAGAGGATTGTGAGAGTGTCAAGAAAGCAATGTTAATGGGAGTAGGTGTCTCCTCACTGTAATCTATCTCGCCGCTATGGGTGTTTCGTTGGGGTTGGAGTGGTGTCCAATAGTCAAGTTTGATAACGACCACTGCGAACGCTGGGGTTGACACAATCAAAAGGTGGCAGAGGGTCGGCCATAGGGAATATTTGATGAGCCTACGCGTGGGTGGTTGATAAGATACGTCCTCGTCGTCTTGGATGGTACCGTCTTCGAGAGGACCGAATGTAGTCGAGAACGCAAGCTCTGGTCAGTCGGATACCTAAGGTTAGAACAGAGTTTGGACGCCCAAACGTTCAGCGTTAACGTGTTGTTGACGGTTGACCATACATTTTTGAGTAGGTGTTGTGTATTGAGAGTTGAAACGTTGACGGTGGTCGAGGGTCGAACCCAAGTCGAACCTTTACAACGCAGATAAGATAAGATATTGTCTGTTTGGCAAAGGCGTCAACAACAAGCATGTAAACACCGGTAAATATTAGGCTTCAATTGTGCCCAACCAGAAACCCTTGACAAGCAAGGGGATTTTCGGAGCACAGTTGCATCAAGAGCGACGACGACGGTCGACAGCGTTTTTTCTGCCGTGAATCCCCCAGTCTCTTCGCCCACCAGCCTTCGTGCTTGGAGGGTAAAGCTCTTGTATATCCAAAATCCTCACTTTTGAGTTCGGGCATCTTACTTTTTAACTTTTGGGCTGTTCGAAATTTCGTCGAGGGACATCTTTTACTAACAGTACGAGACCTCATGTACATACTCTTCTCTGGAGCAATCAATTTGATATTCCGATGACAAGTTCCGAGCTGGCAGCGCGTACCAGTTGCCTCGCCTTCACCGCATTGCCTGTTCCATAAATTGTTGCAGGTCAGTCCAAGTCGCCAGCTCCTTTACCGTCCTACGAGCCCCCTTCCAATGACTTTGATCATTTCTAGCTCCCAAGCCGACATGGCGCCTAACTCTACATTGAACGGCAACTCGGACGCAGACCCTCAAGCGATTCAACTATTGCATGTCTCCAAGACAGTGCTGAAGCAGGCCATCGATCTGCTGGACAACCACTTGACTTCAGACGACCAACTGACTGTGCACTCGAAGTATTTGCCAGGTTCAACCATCGGTACTTATTCCAATGCACACGCACTCTGGTCGTCCATTTCCTGATCTTCGATTCTATCATCAAGGGAAACACTTGCGCCATGCACGGGACCACTTTGTCCTTTTGGTCGACTCCGTCGCTGCCACATCTCCTCATATCCTGAACTATGATGTGAGGAGTCGCAACACACCGATGGAATCCAGTATCGCTGCTGCCAAAGAGGCACTGGCAGATACCATCACTGTACTTGAGCAGGCCGTCCCCCAAGCTGACATGGAGCAGCCGATGACATTGAATGCTGTCACCCCTTACTCTCAGACCTTCCAAACTACCTTCGGCAGAGAGGTGAGCTACAGCTACCACTAAGATCATTCCAGATGCACACTCATCGACTGGTAGCTCTGGTTCGCTGCTCTACATTGTGTCCACCATTGGTCCATGGTACGTCGTTTCTCAGAACTCCCTACATCGCTCAGTGATCACACCCGAATTGTCCTCAGGTTCGGGTCATCGCCGGAGAACTGGTATGCCATCGATCCCTTCATTTCGCGTTACCCAAATGTCTTACTTGTGTCCTAGGACATCACTCTCAGCGAAGACTTCGGGTTTGCGCCATCGACGTTGGTTCACCAGGGAAAGGAGGCACCACTGGGCAAAGCCAAAATCTAGTTTCATAAATCATCTACCCTACTGTACACATCTTGTGCATAAGTAATACCTACGCAGAATCTACGATACACACCACACTTGCAGTAGCAACCTCGCACAAAGCAAGGTCATCATCGGCGTCCAGGACTTCTGCATGGGCCGCGTGCGAAAGGGTCGTGGCTCCAAATAGCTAACAGGCACAAGCGCCGAGATTAGTCGGAGGTACATACGATCCCTCTCATTGTTACCTCCCCCNACCACCCCCNACCACCTTCACTATGACCGCCAAAATGACACCCTTAGAGGGGGAAGCCAAGAAGCGTGTCGTACGTCTCCCAATCTTATTTTAGATTCCCAACTCTGACGAAATTCACCTGGGTTTTTGTGGTTGATGTTTTGTTTCAGTGTTACTTCTACGATTCTGATATCGGGGGATTTCATTATGGTCCTGGGCATCCGTAAATTCCACCCTCACCTTGGAGAGTGTGTCAGAGAGAGAGCTTATGTTGGTGCTTTTTTGCTTTTTGGTAGGATGAAACCCACGCGTATACGGATGTGCCATTCTCTTGTGATGAATTATGGTTTGTACAAGAAGATGGAGATATTTGTGCGTACCTCCCTCCTCTCGACTCATCATTCTTAACAAATATATGTATGCTGATTGAATGTGTAGAGAGCTAAACCGGCGACGAAACGAGAGATGACGCAGTTTCATTCCGACGAATACGTTGACTTCCTTAGTCGAATAACGCCAAGTAATATGAACTCGTTCGTCAAGGAACAGCATAAATGTATGTCCTCGGATCTTACTTGGGCTTTCTTCTCTAAATTGCTCGACGCGTTCGACGTAGATAACGTAGGGGATGATTGTCCCGTATTCGATGGTCTATTCGAGTATTGTTCGATATCGGCGGGTGGCTCAATGGGTATTTAACACGTTTCCTTCGACTTGATCGTATCATAACGCGTCCGAATCTCTTCTGCGTACTTTCAGAGGGTGCAGCGCGTTTAAGTCGAGATAAATGCGACATCGCGGTCAATTGGGCTGGTGGCCTGCATCATGCCAAGAAAAGCGAAGCAAGTGGGTTCTGCTACGTAAACGGTGATGCCTCTCTTTGCTTTGTCACGTTGCACTCAGTTGCTTACGATAACCTCATAGATATTGTTTTGGGAATCCTCGAACTTCTACGGTAAGCCCTAACCTCGCCACTCCTCACCTCCGATCATTCGCTGAAGTCCAAGCATTCGTAGGTATCACCAGCGCGTCCTTTATATCGACATTGACGTTCACCATGGAGACGGCGTGGAGGAAGCGTTCTACACAACAGATCGCGTCATGACGGTCAGTTTCCACAAGTATGGTGAATATTTCCCTGGAACCGGGGAAGTACGCGTAAGTTCATCATCCATATTACCCATATTGAACACCCGAGCTGACAAGATGACCTAGGACTTGGGTGCCGTGAAAGGCAAATATTACGCTCTGAACTTCCCATTACGCGATGGTATATCTGATGAGAACTACAAAACGGTGTTTGAACCGGTAAGAATCGTCTTATTTCCGTTCATTTGTAGAGAGGTCTCATGATAATGATAATACAGGTTATACGTCAAGTCATGGAATCATACGACCCAGCCGCGATTGTGCTCCAATGCGGTACTGATTCATTATCTGGTGACAAACTTGGCTGTTTGAATCTCTCTATGCGAGGTTCGTTAATCGATGTTTTTGTTTCGTGCATAATTTGATCAGATCTTCGATTGAACTTCCAGGGCATGCCAACTGTGTCAAGTTTGTCAAATCCTTCAACAAACCGTTACTTCTTCTCGGAGGTGGTGGCTACACAATGCGAAACGTCAGTCGAGCATGGGCTTTCGAGACTGGACTGGCTGCTGGTGTTGAGCTCGCACCAGGTAAGTCACCCTTCCAACAGGGCTTTCGCACTCACCAACGACCTATTTCAAGAAATACCAATGAACGAGTATTACGAATACTTTGGTCCTGATTATGAACTCGATGTCAAGTCATCAAATACAGACGACTTGAACACACGGTCGTATCTTGATCGTGTCAAACGGATTGTGTTCGAGAACCTTAGGCATATCGGTGGACCACCGAGCGTGCAGATGTCCGGTCAGTCTCTGTGGTCATACCTTAGTCGCACGTCACTGAGACTGTCCTCCAGATATTCCATCACACCCTATTGACAGCGTCATGGACGACCCAAACGAAGACGAAGAGCTCATACCCCCTGATGAACGCCGCCCCCAGAGACTGCTGGATTCACGGAGACAAGCTGATGGCGAACTTTCTGACTCAGATGATGAGGGCGAAGGCGGCCGTCGAGACCATGCTAGCCATCGTGAGCGGGAAAACGGTTCGAATGGCAAGGACACCACACCTGGCCGCAAGTACGGTGTCCTCACTGGTATAATGGCCTCGGCGCAGACGGGTGCAACCCACGGCGCTGGACCGAGTAGTCAGAAATCCGCGGCTCGTATCATTTCGTCGGGGATGGATGTAGATTCTCCGCCTCCAGCAGAGAAAGAGACGTAGTTCTATGTAAGGGAGCATGTAGTTGTGATGGCACGTAGAGTATATATTATTATTTTGGGAACGTTACATGGCGGCCAGGTCGGCTTCGGTTTTGTTCAGACGATCGATTTCTACATCCAAAGCCATGTTCGCCATCTCGATTTGGAGGATGCTCGATATGAGTTCTGTCCACCGTGATTCGAGGGAGGTCAGTTGGGCACCGACACGCGTCTGGGAGTATATGAGTCAAGGTGTTCAAACATGGTCTTGATGGTCGTACCTGTTCATTCTTCCGCTCTCTGTTGAGCTCCACAGTGAGCTGCTTCAAATCTTCGAGCGTCTTCTCTATAAACTTGGCATCGGCTTCCAAGAGGTAATTGTGGATCCTCCAGGCGTTGGAACCGTACGTTTGTAGTAATGTCGCGTTCGTTTGTCTTGTATCAAGATTAGTTTCGTGTAAGAAACGAAGGAAATCACTGTATACCTCAGGAGTTGGTGTTCCAGCTGTGCTTGCGCATTCTTGATTGCAGCCTGCCATTCCTCGTCGGTCCCTGGTACAGAACTAGGACCTGGTAGTTGATACCTAATTTGGTCGATTTGGGGGAATGGTTGGTGTGATTCGACGCGCTGAAGTTCAGCTTGTAGTAGGGGATTTTTCTACGGATCAAACCTGGTCATTTATCATCCAGATGGTGAAGGGGAGGACAAGCACCTGCACGTACCGCGAAGAGAGTATGTGGAGGAGGCACGCGAGGATGAAGCGTTGCGGGGGGCTTGCCAGCTCGCGCCAATTCCTTCTCAACTTTTTTTGCTAACTCTGGATTTGTTTCCAGTTCATTATCGTAGTATGGGAGGGAGTCTAGCAACCCTGTTGGCGGAGGTTGGTATTCTGAAGTCATGGTTTTGGCGAGGGGAATGAGGGTAGCGGAGTTTGAACGAACTCTGTCTTTGCGACGATGATGCAGCGCTCCCTAGCACGGGCTCTGGCTGGCTCAAGGCTAGTAACTCGTCGATATCGCACAATACACTCCTCGGCCATTTCTAGAGGTGCGTAAGCTGCTTGCTCGCTGTTGCGCACGTCGTCGGCGTTTGTTGACCCTACTCCGATGTAGCCTCTGTCTCCCCCTTCACCGAACCAACTTCTCCGAACCTTGCTCTGGACAAACACGCTCAGGCCACCGAATCCCTACACACATACGGCTCATATCTTACTCAGTGTCTTCCCAAGTTCATTCAGCAATTCTCCGTGCTCAAGGACGAACTCACACTCTACATTGCACCTTCTGCGGTTGTTCCCGTGTTAACCTTCCTCCGCGACCACTCGCAATGCCAATTCAAGTCGGTCGTTGACATTAGTGGTGTTGATTTCCCCGAGCGCGAAAAACGTTTCGAGGTCGTATATCACTTGCTCAGCGTCAAGCATGCCGGAAGAATCAGGGTAAAGACGTACGCAGGCGAAGCGGACGCCGTACCCAGTGCTACTGGTATCTTCAACGGTGCAAATTGGTGCGCTCTCCAATTTTTCCTGATTATTACTGTTCCTGACAGTACATAAAGGTACGAGCGGGAGGCTTGGGATCTTTACGGCATATTCTTTACCGACCATCCCGATCTGTGCGTCGCTGTCTCTCGAATTTTTCTCGTTCACGAAGCTGACTTGAGCAAAGGCGTCGGATCCTGACAGACTATGGTACATGACCATTCCCGCCGTGTTACCTCACTGGCTAAAGTTTCTCTATAGGATTTGAAGGTCACCCCCTTCGCAAGGATTTCCCCTTGACCGTATGTCCGCTTTCTGTCTTGGCTGTACATCCCGTATAACTCAGCCCTTAGGGATACACCGAACTCCGATACGACGAGGAAAACAAGCGCGTGGTTTATGAGCCTTTGCAACTCACGCAAGCTTTCCGGTACGATAGCTCTTTCTGTTGTCACAATTTTTGCTGATTTCTCTACAGCAACTTCGAGTCCCTCTCGCCTTGGGAGCAAGTTGGCGACGGTACCGTTCCCCCTCGGCCAGCCGAGCTCAAGCATCTCCCTCCACCAAAGCCCGAGGAACCCAAGAAGTAGATAATAGATTTCGTGCTTTCTTGCTGATTATGAAAATCCACGTTGTATTGTACAAGAGGGATCCTATCTCTGCGTATGATACATGCGAAACCAAAGCGTGAAACTGAAGAAAACGGGCTTCCCAATCATGAGACTATGATTCTGATGTAGCCCCAGTGGCCGGCTCTGAGCTTTGCGCTTCGCCTGCTTGTGGTTGCTTCCCTTTGGCCCAGCCCATCCGTGTCACTAGATAGTCCTGACCAACAACCTCAATTCCAACTCGCAATGCCTCCGCAACAATATCCTCTACCCAATCATACTGATCCCATAAGTCTAACCAGTGCCCTGGAATGACTTGAGTAACGGTGGTGTGGACAAGTTGATGTCCCGGATCGCAGAGGTGGAGCATGAACTGTAATTGACTGGGAGCTTCTGCCGATGAGGCGGCGCCAGCATCAGGATTCGTGGGAGGTAATGTGGCAAGAGTTGAAGTAAATGGTTGAACTCGCAGATATATGTGAGAGTAGGAAACTGGAGCTTGGGTTGCTGTGGCTTTCGCTTCTGTGGGCTTGTCGGCGTTAGCTTTGATGAGCTCATCCAGGTTAGCCTTAAGCGCAGATTAGGTGAGAACGACATGTACAGATGTGGGGCCGAGAACACTAACCTGCGCCAGTTTAAGAGCGGCATCGTAACCATCGACGGCGTTCAGGTCTCGGGCATCTTCGCCGCTGGATTTGGGACGTGATTCATTGCCGCGGTTGACGATGAGATCACCTCCTTCGACTTGTTCCATGACCTAGTCAAAATCTTAGTTACAGGAAACTAGACTATGATTGTTTTTGAAGAGTAACTCACTCTGCTGAGAGAGCGATAAACAAGCGTCTCGATACCATCATAGCCTCGCATATCGTGGCTCAACCAGACTTGAAGAACTTCATGTTCTGATATAGGGGGTGCCACAACGTTCAATATGTCGGTCAGTGTAGACAGGCCGAGTTGCCTGAAATCCTTGCCTTCCAGATGGTCAATAACGGGAACATGGGGGNATGAACAAGGGTACACACCGAGTTTATCTAACTGGGCCGTTTTGGCATATTCGACCATGCCCTCACTCCACTTCCGTGCTTGTTCATTGTTAGGGAGATTCTTGACCTGTTCGTCGACTACAGTCTTCGCTTGTTGAATGGCGGCTGAAGCAGTATTCCAAACACTTCCCCAGCCCCATCCACCCTTTGCAGGTTGCGCAGGTGCGGAATCAGGAAGCTTGGGACTATCAACCGCTGGGGTCACCGGTATTGCTGCTGAGGCGGGTCCAGGGATTGCTGGAGACGAGGAGCCAACGCGAACACGCTCAGCGGCCTTCCTCAAGGACGGCGTACCCGCACGCGAGCTCGGTCGTTCAGTGAGACTTATTCCAGGAGCCCGGGGTGTTGGTTCAGCAGATTTCTGGGTGATTTCATCCAGAAAAGCTAGGACTTCCGCTTCGCCGCCTGGCTTGTCGTGCGACCTGGAAGTAGCGATGTTCGTGACAGAGGCTGATGGGCTGGCCTCTGAGCCCGATGGCGCTTCGACTGGGGTGAATGAGTCAAGATCGTCGAGGAATTGGAGGGCTTCTTCTTGCTTGGACTTTGACATGGCTGAAGGTTGAGGAGAACCTAGCTCTCACGTGTCAGGATATCTCACATTGATTGGGCGCCTACCGTCAATCGCGTCCAGCCTCCCGCAACTTGGCCACAACCGCGACTACAACCATGGGCAGGAAGAAACAAGAGAAGGAGAAACAAGAAGAGCCAGAGGTTTTCCACGTCGGTGCGTTTCTGTGGACATGCAGTGGCTGCTCGCGCTCATTCCATGGATAATCAGAGGTCATCACGGCAGCACGCGTCGCAGATGACTTTTCTTGGGTGAGCTTCACGTTCCCTCTCCCCCAATCGTGGTGCTAAAGTATACATATTCCAGGAATATCGCGTTAAGGTGCTCTCATGTGCCCACCGTATCCCATTTCTCGTCATTGAGTCTCTTTACAGTGGGCTGGCTACGACTCCGATGCTGACAGGTGCTCAATGGACGCTTCAATCCCTCAACTAATTGTACTGATTTCCTCGTCCCAGCTGGGAGCCCTCAGAAAATGTCGCTGGCTGCGACACTCTGTTGAAACGATTCTGGATACACATTGGCGTTGACGATCAAGATTATCCTGCTGGCCACATTTGCGAAGCTGACGCGAGTTTTATCAGTTGAGCCTACGAAACTCTACACATGCTCCGTCAATGTGATAGATCATATTCCCACATAGAAAAGGAGAGAAAGCAATTTGCTCGGAATTTCCCCAAAGTGCTCAAATTGGAACGGGAACGAGCGAAGGCTGAGAAATCCAATGCAGCTTCAGCTGTATGTTATCTGTGTGCTATTATCGCTGCGCTAGCGCAGACTGATTGTTCTATCCCAGTCATCCGCATCAACTTCCTCTGCGACTACACGAAAACGCAAACGCGGACGAAAATCCAATGTTAGTACACATCAACGAATACGACGTCTAAGCTCATCACCTCACTAGCCAGTTGTTCCGGAACCTACGAATGACAACGACGTATGTACCTTTGACATACGTCCTCGTCTTTTTCTGAGCTATATCCCAGGATACTTCCACCGATGAACCTCTTTCCAAGAGGCTTAGGTCGAGATCGAGAACAAAGTCACCTTCAGCTTCTCCCCCTGTGCCAGAATACAAGGTACGCCTCCCTTTGATCTCCTACCACGAAAAATTGTAGACGCCTTTTCTCATCATAGGGCAAAGGCAAGCAACGGGCGATTATAGCAACCCCTCCTCCGCCGCCTGTCGAAAACAACGAAAGTTACGACCTGACTGGCCTCTTCTCTCCCGCAAGCTCTCCTAGCCATCATCAGTCCGAATTCCATACATCTCCTCCCGCCCCGCCTGTCCAGCCTGTTGCAACTGCATCTGAGGCCGAGGCTCCGCACACTAACAAAATCAGACCCAGCTCCCCCACACTCTCAGATGCACCCTTCCCAATTCCCGCTGAACAGAGACGATGGGGCATCACAAAGCCAGCCCAAACCTCGACTACGGCTGGTAGCACCATGACAACGAAACAACGTCTCGCTCAATCTGCGTTAGAAATTCAGCGAGCCATGAAGCCAGCTAAGGTCAAGGTCAAATTCAAGAAGCTTAGTGAGACGAAGCCGGAACTGGCACCCTCAAAGTCGATGGTACCGCCCGCGTCCTCGATTGCACCACCTGCGCCTCCACCCCCGCCGTCCATACCTCCTTTGCCTCGACGTGGTGATTTCATGCAAGCCAAGCCCCCTGGCGCACCACCAACGATTCCCAGTGACCCACGTCGCTCTATTCCTCGTGAACCTCCGGCCAATGTTGCTCCGATTATAACACAACCCGTCCCACCCCAAGTTCAGTCATGGGACACCGCGCCTCACGAAGACGAGCCCCCCGCCGCCGTTGCCGATGGACTGCCAAGTGAAGAGGACTTTCATATGGAAGACTAGTAAGTGTTTGTTTAGGCCCGTCAGTGAGCAGACCTCTGATCTTAGCCTAGCATGGCCGATGCGATGTTGGAAAGTCCCATTGAATCGGCTCCTTCCGCGCAAGTCGACGAAGCGGATCAGTTTTTGAATAGCATCATGCCTCCAGAGTGAGTTGTCCGACTTGTTCAGTGAACTTTTGGTTGAACGCATGGTGTATAGGCTTGCTGCACCAATGCCTGAATCAATCACTACGAGGTACTTTTGATTCTCCATGACCTCCGAGCCCTTGCTGACGCCCCGATTCAGACCCCCAGCAAGAGAAGCCAGTGAACCGCCAGAAGAAGTTCACCTACCCGCAGCGACCATTTTCAGAAACAAACTGCCCGCACTTCCCAAGTCAGCTCCCGTTTCTTTCTCTCGCGAACCTTATCGAACCCGCTTACAGGATCGAGAAAAAGTACTCATGGCAAGGACCTCTAATGTCGAAACAAGGAAACGAGCTTGATCATATCTGCAATGTCACCATCGAAGATTTTACGCCACCTATCGCGGGTTGTATGCTGATGGACGTTTTCTTGCAAACCATGGATTCTCTTGTTTGTGAAGGTCTTTATGATCAAGCGGATGCACAACAGGTGTTACTCGCTTGCCAACCGCAAACACACCAATTTGCTCGGCTTGTGTCGTCCCAGGACGCTTCTGACCTATCCGCCCTGGCCACTACGCTGAACAAGCGCAACCAGGTCCGTGCATATTTTTCAAATTTGCCAACAGTATCTAATTCCTCCCAAAAGACGGCGATCATTCCTCTTTACCTAGACAAGAAAGTAGTTGCACTCCTTCTCGTCTTGCCCACCGGCGTCAAACATCTTGTTCGCCGACTCAGCGTTCCAACGACTTACCTCCAAAATGCCAAGACGCTGACTGTTGCACTTGTGGCGATGGGTAACCCGAATCACGCGCAGCTTCAGTGGCATAGGCCTCTCGGAGATCAAGCTTACATCCCCCCAGTTGATGTTACCCGGTTTGGTCATGGTAGTAAACTGCATACCGCACTGCAAATACTTCAATTCCCCAAACAAATCTACGATTTTATGAAGCAAGGCGACAAGAGACCGTATTGTGTATGGTGGGAGGGAGGAGATGGCAGCGGGCGGCGAGGGAGGGAAACCGAGGCTCTGTATACTATACTCGAACACTGTGGCGGAAAGGATGTTGGTTTCAAAGCTGATGTCCGCGTCATTTTTGCTCATATAGCTTCCATCAACACCCTTCATCGATTGCCCGGTTTTGTGGAGCGCAGGACTAAACGTCCGGAAATCAATTTCTACACGTTTGGAACACATCACAGAGTATCCCCGACGTTGTGGGGCGTTCGTTCTATCTATCCTGTCGGTGAGTTGTCAGTGTATTGAATCGGGGCTTGGTTTCAGCTCTAATGTGTCTGGGTTGAAGGTGGTATAGTGACGTTCACGCCCAGTGCCCTGCTTGCCAATCCCGAACATTTGCGCCGTCGGATTTCTCAAATTGCGCAACATGGACTCTGGGCTTGCTACGTGCTACCCTCAGTCGTAGGCTTGGCCTCTAAGCTATCCGCACAGGATGAAGATCCGTTTAACCTCTTGGCAAAGTAAGCATGTTGTGAGTGGTTATGTCTCGCTGACCTTTCCTGACCAAATTTGACTACAGCGGCACACTTTTCACCACATTTCTTCTCGAGATGATTGAACAAGGACATATTGCTATGATGAACAGTCCTCCGCTAGAGCCACATCTTGCTAGCGAACAGGCTCCGAAGTGGTTCGAGGAGAATCAAGCCCAGCTTGGGTACGGACAGGAAGATTACTTGCAACAAGCGACGGACGCTTTTACTGCACAATACGCCCACAGACCTGAACGAGAATGGCTGACAATGGCTCAACATGCTATACAAATTGATCTTCGTAAAATGGAGATGCAACCATGTATCATGTCTGAATACCGACGCTTTGTGGTCATCCAAGGACCACAAGAAGGGCATGCACCAAACGATGGGGTGAGTAACGCCTCCTTGTTGATTTGCTCCCATCTAATATGTAACGCTGCCAGTTTGAATGGGCGACTGCAGAGAGCTTCGACTTTCGTGATTATTCGTTTGAGAAGGGAAACCTTGACCTTCCAATTGACGAGTGGACTTTCTTTCCGTTCTGACCTTGACCTCTGTAGCGGTTCGGACTTCTAGCTTACCCCATTGCTTACCCTGTTGTATCCTTCCTGATCCCCTCGTACGTACTACCCGTTGTTCTTCGCCTTCTATCTTGTGTGCCGCCCCTCTTTTCCAAGCACCTCGTTGATCTAATCTGATATACTTACCGCCAACCTTGTATTACCGGTTTGAAATTGACCCGATTCGTCCATGTGATTTTGATTTCCCCGCTCGTGCTTTGCACCGCGTCCACTGGCACGAGAGTACATAATTGGCCGGTTGTCGTCCAGTTCCAGCGTCCCCGCCCACCCCGCTCAACTTCAACTGTAGCTTGAACTTCGTGTGGACATGCCTTCTCTCATCCACGACATCGTCACTAACCCCGCCTACCACGACTACCTCGCCATCCTCAAAGGTGCTCGCAATGGCTTCGTTTACGGTGTCAAAGTTCGCTTCCCTCATGCGCTTATAATGGCTATCCTCTTCGGTCGTGGAAGGTGCGTAGGCTGATGCTCGCCAATATCCATGTACTCATCAAATAGGGACTTACCAACCAACGAAATATAGCTGGGATGCTCGGCTACGCGCTATCTTCCGGGCTACGAAACAACATGCCTTCAACCTCGCCAAATTCGTCTCCATCTACAAGACTTTCCTGCTCATCCAGAAGAAAGTCAACGGCGGGAAACCACGGAGCGCCGATACCTTCATCGCCGGGTTGCTCGGTGGATATCTTGTCTTTGGAGACAGAACCGCCGTCAACGAACAGGTGCGTTTCTCCTCCGTCTACCATGCATCAATGATAGTAATTGAAACGGAAATAAACTTTTGTTATTCATTTTATAGATTGTATTGTACGTCGTATCAAGGGTGATTGCATCCTTCATCCCTCGAGCCGGCTCGCCCTACTCGAAAGCCGCTACACCCTCCAACGTCGTCAAGCCCCTACCGCCTGATTCTCGCTACTTCACTGTGTTTGCCGCGGTCTCATGGGGCGCTGTCATGTGGTTATTCAACCACCGCGGTGAATCCATCCAACCGGGCATGTTCAACTCGATGCAATACATCTACAAGGACTCCGAGGTGTGGAAGGACTTGCGTACCCTCCTCTGGCATAATACGTGATGTGTGGACGTTGGAACGCTATATCTATATTCGCGTAATATATAGAGTATAGATAGATAGGCAAAGGTATGCACGACCCTTTCTCCTCTTCCCTCGCTCTGTGTGTGGTGTTTTGTGTCTCATTGTGTTGACGGGGTGTGTTCTTCTAGTTGTATACACTTGACTACCCTCCTGCATTTGTACTGTGTCATTTGCATTGTCCCATTATTTTCATGTCGTCATCAGTCCGTTCCTCTCGCGTGAGTGAATATATATTGAAACTCACCGCAAGCATTTCTACCGCCGCGGTGCAGGCCTTACAACACAGGTCGCAATTCTCGAACGAACTGATCGTACTCGCCATCTCACCCGCGACGTCGGTATCTAACCCAAAGACTAAGCGTTACATCCACCCATCCATCAATCCCAAGGGCCGAGCTCACCTGTCTCGATCCTCCCCACCAACTTCCTCCTCGTCCTATCCCAGAGCGCTCTCGCCTCCTCATGATGCGAAAGACACAACCCGTAATTAAACGGAAACATCTCCTCTTCCAACAAAATCCTCCTCAACGCTCTAACCCTCTCATCCTGCAACCTCAACACCCGATGATGCGCCTCCACACTGGGTATACACTGTACCACCCTCTCAACGCTGTACGACGCCAGCGGTGCGATGAAGCGACTACTCTTCATTGCTATGCGCGTGAGCCCGTGTCGCCATGCGTAGCCGTACACCTCCATCGGGTGGATGGGCGCATGTGCGAGGAGGTGCGAGTGGAGAGAGGCGGTTAGGTCCTCGGAGAGGATGTATTTGTCGGCTAAGCGGAGGAGGGNAGGGGAGGAGCGGCCAGGGGATGATGGTTTCCGGGATGTAGGACCGGGTTTTGATTTGGCTGAGTCCGAGGAGGATTGTGGTTGTGTTTGTTGTGTGGGAGTTGCTTGGGGCGGTTGATTGAGTGTGGGAGAGGATTTGGGTGTGAGAGTGGGTGCTGGTGGGAGGCGTATCGCCATCGGCGGTATCGGCTGCGCTGGTGGTTCTCGGGGCACCAGTATGAGGCTGGAGTGTTTCTGGAAGTTTCGTAGGTGGTTGGGGTGGTGAATGGAGGAGGTTCAATAGGATATGCAGTGTATCCGCACTCTCGTCGATTCCAAGCTCTTCTCCTTCGGTGTCTTTCCTTTCCTCAACTACTGTTGTTGTTGTCGCCGCCGCCGTCGTTGACGCTGATGTAGACGGCGCACAACATTCAAACATATCATCTATAAATAGAATCGAGGTAGCCATTATGTGAACACGGAAATAGAATGCGCGATAATTGAGCACTGAGTACTTTTACCACATAGATATTAGGGAGGGGATCAAATTTAAACTCACTGAACACCTGGCTTGCTCGTAACACCTCCCGACGTACGCGAAAGCGTTCACCATCGGGTATAGAGTAGATCGTGAAATCCGGGTTGGCGCATTGGAATTTCGAGTTGAACATTTCCACTACTCTAGAGTAGGAGGGTATTTCTGTCGCGTTGTGGTTTTTGTTGTTTTTACCACTGACGTGCTGGAGGTGTTACGTTGCTCGTGTTGGTTGCGTTAGATGGGTTTTGGAATGTATTGGTTGTGGGGGGTGCCGGTGATTGGTTGCGGGGTGTAGATGGGGGCGTTCGAGAGTCCAGACTCTTCCCCTCAAGTTCTAATAGTAATAGTAATAACGATCAATGATGTGCACTGCGCAGCTATACTTACATATGTTGATGACGACGACGGACGACGGATGATGCAGATGGATGATGAGCAGTTCGTAGGTAAGGTCGTGTCACCACGTTGACAACGACAAATGACAAATGACAATGAGAAATGAGAAATGACAATGACTGCAATGAGACGATGCATGGTACAATATAATCTATATATACAGAAAAGAAACGGCGGTTGTACGTTGTACATACGTTGATCAAGACTGTTTGACTAGGACTGTTAACTAGGACTGTTGATGTGTACGACAACGACACGATCAAGGGGGAAGTACTGAGTTGGTGTCGGTTACGATTTACGATAACGTCTGAACGTCTGAACATCTGGAGTTTGTGTGTTGGAACGTCGGTCGGATGTTTGAGCGTTGGACGCAGAATCTGAGAAGAGACGAAGTAAACGCAAACGCAAACGCATCCATGCACCATGCACCATCCATTACCATCATCATCATCCTCATCGGTAAGAGGAGAAAAAGCAATCAATCAAACGCAAAAACCACACGGAAAGAATTTAGAGGAAAAGAATTCAGAAGGAGAAGAAAAACGTTTGCCCATGACATATATGTAGTGTTACATTACATATGTGTTGTTGTCTGAAAAAAAGTTTAAAAAAACCGTGGATTTCGTCGAGTTGGTAGAAAGGTCAAGGATGAAGAAGCAAAGGTGAAGAAGTAAAGGTGAAGGTGAAGGTGGAAAGGTAAAGGTAGGTAAAGGTAGGTAAAGGGAGGGAAGGGGGAAGAAGAAAGAGAAGACATGGGACTCCGTTTTTGAAATGATGTACAAGGATGGAAAGGAATTACGCTTTCCATGACAAGAAAAAAGTGAGGAAGAGAAAGAAAGGCGAGGAGGGGTGGGGGTGAAGGATAAAGGTGCAAGAAGGGGGGAAGGTGAAGTCGTAGGTAGAAGTGGGGAAGTGGGAGGAAGGTGRRGTGKAGRAAAGGAAGRAGWAAGWAAGAAAAGAAGAAAGAAAAAGAGAAAAATGGTCGCAATGGTATCATCAGATTGAGGTAAAAACGCAGGGGCACTTCTAAACAGCCTTGGAGGAAAACCCATAGAGAAACGCCTCTTGTGTGAAATGGTTTCGTTCGTTCCGTTCTTCGTTCTTCATTGGTCGTTTCCTGAAATCCTAATCCCATAAGAAATCACCACCACCACCACCACCCGCACCACCACCCTACATGATCGTACACTTGATCTTCTTCGGCCCCTTCTCCTCCTTCTGCTTAACCTGCCCGCCCACCCCGGATTCTATATTTCGTGTCTGTCGTAACGCCCTCACCAAATTCGTAAACAACCTCTCCACATTCTGCGCCGTCTTCGCCGACGTCTCAATAAACTCACACCCAAACTGTTTGGCCAGCGCGGCGCCCTCTTCCTTGGAGACCTCGCGTTCGTAGGTTTTGTCGCATTTGTTGCCGACGAGCATGAAGATGGGGTCGCCGCGTTTGACGCGCCGCATGGATTGGCGGAATATCTCAAGGCGTTCGAAGGTTTGGCGGGAGGCGATGGAGTAGACGAGGATGAAGCCTTGGCCTTCGCTGTGGGGAGGTGTGAGATGGTGATGAGATTGATGAGATTGAGATGGGGGAGAACGATGAGAGTGGGATGGGAAGGGAGGGGGGGNAGGTAGATCCGGATATGGTAGGTAGAAAGGGGAATAGTTACTCACCGTACCCATTGATCACGCAGTGTGGCATATTCCTCTAGATAAAAAAAAGGGGGAGGAGATTGTGAGGCGATGAAGTTGTGTGTGTGTGCTCAAGGCTGGTAACGGGGAAATGATAGTTACCCTGTCCTGCTGTATCGATGACTTCGACAAAGCACATGCGGTTATCGACGACAAGCTGTTTTCTATAGGCATCCTCTATTGTTGGGTCGTATGTCTGATGAGTCAGAAGGAGGGATGAGAAAGGATGGGGAGAGATTTGGAGGAGAATCGGACCTCTGATTGAGGAAGTGTGAGTTGGGAAGTGGGATGAGTAGAGGGGAAGAGGCAGGCTCACCGACGAAGCAATTGAGGGTGAACTTTTTTGGGAGAAAGAGCAAGTGAGTGAATTTTGGGAATGCGGGAGAGGAGAGGCGAGTACCTGGACAGCCAAAGCGGTCTTTCCAACGCCACCGTCACCCAGAACGGCTACTCTCCAATTATCCATGTTTATTTGGGTAACGATGGGAGGGAGAGAGAGAGAGAGGAAGGAAGGGGAGAGAGAGAAGAGAAGAGATGAAGATATTTTTGGGTGGATTTGGAGGTCGTGCGATTCGTTGCAAGGTCGTGAAGGAAAAGGCTTATACAAGAGAGAGACAGAGACAGAGAACAGACAGACCGAAAGNCGAGACGGAGACTTGGCAAGAGAGAGAGAAGGAGAAGGCGCGACCACGACACAGACGCACTCCCCTGCCTTTTCAGGCCTTTTCTTTCCACGCTCACAAAAAATAATAATAACGAATAACCGGCGTGCAGTGGGTATCTAAGCTACAACAGGACCTCTAAAAGAACACAATCCAAAATAATATTGATGATAATTCTTCCTCTCTCTTTCTCTGGCCGCCGCCTTAGTCTTGTCTGCTGAATTCAGCTTGTGTGAGGTCGAGGACAAAAGTCCCGATGTGGTTCTTTGGGGGCTGGATGAGTTTGACTGCTTTGGTGGAGCCCGGCGTCACTGCGGTCGAGATGGACGGGAACGGTCGCAGCGCGCGCGACGACGGGAACGCTGGCCGCCGGGTGTTTGATAGCGGGCTGGTGGGCGACCGTGGTGACGCTGTGTGACTGTCCGCAAGCGGTGATGACACAAGAGGACGCGACATCGTAAGCGTGGCTGTTGTTGCAATTAGTTCAGGTTGCCTGTACGTGGGGGAGACGGGGAACTCACTCATTTTAGGTGTGTGTAGAGAGAGAGAGTTGGCGGGTTGAAAGGAGCGTTGGGGGTCGCGTTGAAGCGAGGAATTATATACAGAAAATGTTGGGGGACGAAAAAGAACAGTTGGGGTTCGGCATCCCCTTCAAAAATGGAAATGTCACCCCTTCCCTTCCCCACGCTCCCTTGTCCTGTCCATCCTCAGACCACGTCTCACTCCCGTCAAACTCCGAACCCTTCCCTCTCCCCTTCCGTCCCCAACTCTTCCAATCTCGTCATCCCATTCCTCCTCGGTCCGACGCATACCTCAGGGTCACTCATCGCCTATTCCTCCTGCCACGCCTGCTTAATTTCACTCAAAGATGTCTCGCTCATGACCACTAGGCTTGTTCTATAAAACATTCAATTACGATATACACATCGCCAAGCACGATTATTTAAATTACATTTCTATATCAAATGCCCCCTGCAACAACAATAACTGTGCAAGGTCACCAGAGAGGTCAGGAGCGCAATCCGGCCACGGTCGATAAAATCTATATCTATCTCCATGACCATCCTCCATGTTCCTCCCTCTCTTCATAAATGTACACGTCCATAGACCCTTCCTTCAAGGGGCGGACAAAATACATACAACGGCTTCAAGAATCGAGAATAAGAAACAGAATGCGAACGTGGACGTGAACGGAGTGGGCGGTGGGTACGTGAGCGTGAGTGTGAATTACGAACGCGAATATGAGTGGGTGAATGCGAATGCGGGTGAGTGGATGGAGTGGGTTGTTGGGGGTGAGAAGCGTATGAATATGGACATGGGTAATGGGTAATAGGTATGGGGTGTCAACGCGAACGAACCACTCCGAACATCCCGTTTCGGAGGGTTTATAAGAAAACACCGCTAACCCGCTAACCCGCGATTTGGTGATAGGTGATAACTAACACCGCAGATAGATAGGCCTTATCAGAAATCGCCTGGGTTTAACGTCGACGTGCGTGGTGCGAATGCGTGGTACGAGAGGGAGGAGGATGAGAGATGATGATGATGATGTGTGGGGAGGATAGGAGGGATGGGGGATGAAAGAGAAGGAAGGAAGAGAAGGATGTGGTACGATGCGATGGTACAAGGGCTCGAGAGACACCTTTATGCGTATCATGTCTTGGCTGCCCCGGAACGGAGACCGGAATGTCAGGCCGTTAGGTTACACAAATGTAGCCCCGTTTCGTCCATCACTGTACGTCCACGAGCAGATTCCGCTCAAGGATGTATTTGCCTTCCTTATATTTCTGCGTCGGCTCGTATGCTCGGTCCTACAATCATCATAGAACACATTGAAAAACCATCATAAACGCGATCCCATTAAAAGAAATGAAGGATGGATAAATGGAGGGGAGGGACTTACGTATTTCCAGCCGAGCGTCGTTCCGCATTTCACGCAGTAGATATCCCGGACGGTGTGATTCCCCGTTGTCATGGGTCTGTCGCAGGGTTCGCCTTCTTCGACGTTGACGCTGCAAATACAAGAACATAGACAAGTCAGCAAGAGGTGGCAAGTAGATGGGTGGAGGGCGTTGGGTGCAAACGAAAGGGTGCAGGTGGGTGGAATGGAATGGAAGGTGGTTGTACTTACACACCATCAAACAAGTACGCCCGTCCATGCTGTCCGTTAAACGCCTACAATCAAACAAACCACATCAACATCGGTACCAATTCCGACTACGACCACCGCGCTGCGATGGACATTGAAGAAGGGGAGAGAGAAAGAGGCAAGACGTACTCGGGATATCATAGAATGGATGGTAGCAAGGTGCGTCTTGCACGTCGAACATCCGTAGATACGTTCGCCGGTGAGGTAGCGTCGGTATGTCATGCCCATTGTTTCTGCTTCTGCTTTATGCTTATAATTCAATTGATGCAGATGAGGTGCGGGTGCGGCGCGGGGTCTATGAGATGAGATTGAGGCTTTGTTAAGTGTTAAGGGGAGACGATGGAGTTAGAGGGTTAAACGTTGGATGATTAGAGGGTTGAGGTCGGAGGACCGATGCAAGATATAGATGAAGCGTAGGGTTAAGCACAAGGGCAGCCAAGGGAGAAGGGGGATGAGGGAAACGAGATGACGGTGGAAGGGGTGGATGTGTCTTATATAGAGTAAAACCTGGCCTGTCGTGTGAAGGGGAGAGGGGTTCAGATAAGTCAACGACCAGGAAATTACGATTATTTTTGCATATAAAATGAATTATTTTATGGATTTACATTTGTTACGCCGATGTAATTATTGGGTTTTCACGCTGGCCGGTCATATGTACCTTCTCCTGCGCAGGCTGAGATACGCAAATGGATATAATCATCCATCTCTGCTCTCCTGCTCTCCTGCTCTAGATCTACTTAGCTTGTTGCCTGGAATGTGACTATTAGCTTCAGAGTTCACGGATCTGTACATAGAGGGATTGAGTAGTCACTTGGACGTTTTGAGAAACTACCTCAATTTATCACTGATCGTCAACGACTTATATCCTCCATGCCAAGCCAAGGAACACCTTCTCTGCAGCTTCTATCAAAGCTCACGTCGTGTGCACTGCAAGTATAAGGTCCAAGGGTATCTCGGAGTGCGCAGGAATCGAAGGAGATAACCTTTAGCTATGGGTCGCCTGTAAACTGTGGAACGTACTTGGAAAAACTTTGTGTGAGTTTCCTGCGATCTATGTCCGCTAATGCATCCCATCCGCCTAAATCCCAGCGTCGAAAGGCTTTGACGGCCTTCCATAATTTATCCGTTCAGCTATCGATAGTCGGGTTACCACGTTTAGCGGTTTACTCGGTTGTCATATATTGTTGTATGTGAATTTTTCTTCGTAAATTGCGTCGTTACTCTGCTTATCTTCGGGTACTCATTGGGAATCGATTAGTTGAGAGATCGAGCCTGCGTTATCGGACTGGTACTCTTACTCGAAGCATCTGCATCTGTGTTTGGTAACCGACGATCTATAGACTGGATATGGGATTGACACTTGACATGAAGGATACGGTTATGGTTATGGTTGGCTGGGCGCGGTTATTTATCTCGCCCAGACTCTCCTTGGACTCTCAGTGGATTCTCTGAAGTTATGATAAATACCCTCATAGAAGATCAAGAGTACTACCGTAGTATCGTTGCATCATTGTATCATTATTGATATCATCGAGATAAATATGATATGATATTATCATACGTACCTAAGAAGTGCCAACCCGTTCTCATGCGGAGTACTTACTATACACTTCCATGTTACATGTTACACAGCTCTGACTACGTAACGAAATGTGTGCTTGGAAGGAAGTTTGGAACGTGTAATTATAGTCGTAAATCGTGTCTTTTGCGTGTGTCTGGAACAAGGGAATCATTGCAAAGGTGACTAGATGACAAGAAAGCATGAGTTTCGAGTTTCGACGTAGTCAGATGATGGATGAATGTATCATATATCATAGATCATAGAGTTAGCGTGTTGGGGGGATGGAAGGGGGAGGCCTGACTACACAGCTGCAAGCCAGCCTCGTGTATCGTTCGAAATCGAATCCATCGCAGAAACACACCTTCAATCGGCCAAGGGTTGCGAAGCACAGGGGTATCCATTGCTTGATTAGGGGTAACCGTGAGAAAGCTTGCAAATAGTTATCATTTTTTATGTGGCCGCGTGGGAAGAAAAGTGGTAAGTCAGCCCGAAAAGATGATCGCTTCTTGGAGCTGTCCAGTCAACGCGGCCAGGCTGCCCTTCATCCAACACTCGTAAAACCACACACACATACCGCTGTACACTGATACCGGCTCGAACTCACCCTACTTGGCTTGTTTCACACAGGCGTTAATTCAGATTCAGTTCACGCAATCGGGCGGCGCGTGGGCAGCCTTTCTCCATGGCTTCGTCGTTGGCTGTTCCTCGATCCATCACCACCACCACCTCTGCTAATACGAATACGAATACGAATACGAATTCTGCTGCTTCGACTAGGACTGTTAAGACAACGCTGAAACGACCTGCGCCGGGCCCGTTAGCCGCTGAAAGACACACGAAACTTCGAAGGACATCGCGTCGTTCGCATATGGATCAACGAAGAACTGGCAATGGCCATGCAAATAATGGGCATGCGAATCTGACGGCGAGGTGGATATCGTTTTCGATAGATGGGTTTAAGTTGGTGTACGAGACGATTTCGCAGTTCTTACCTGGTACGTCGTGTCGTGGTTTTTCTTGGGAAGAAGGAAGAGTGGTTTCTGACAAGCGCGTTTTCTTTTTNGTGGTGGTTTTGATTGTGGTTGTGGTTGTGGTTATTGTGTGTAGGTGGTGGTCACTCGAACAATGTCGACTTGACGATTACGTCGCATCCACCGCGGTCGGCCTCTTCTTCCACGACACCATCTCCAACCAACTCGATACCACAGCAGGTGGTTGATCCGTCTACTCTCACACCACGAACGTATCTCAACAATAAAAGAAAGAAAGCTATCATACATGGACACGGACACCCGCAACCTCACTCACAACACTCACAACACCCACACTCGCGCGACGACAACCCGCATCTTATACCCTTACCACCCTCTCCCCCTTCGTCGCTACGACAAGAAGGCAAACGAAGGTCGTATTACCTCGAATCAGCCGCGGCAGCAGAAGCGGCACCGAGGAAACAACCGGTTTATGGGAACCAAGTCGCGAGTAGCTCGAGGGTGCGACTTGTTGACCGTTCGCCACCGTATGCCACTACAAACACCACGACGACGAACACGACGACAACGACAACGCCGGATTCATCTTCGTCATCGCAACCAAGTTGGAAACGTCCGAGAAAATCGGTGGAGTCGTCGCCTTCGGTTGAGATTCTTAGTTCGAATGTTGGGAACCCGACTTCGAATTTGAACCCGATAATGGTGAATGGGAGTGGTGTGTCGCAGGCGAAGCCGGCTGTGAGGGCGTATAAGAATCGGGAGCATATATTCGCGAAACAGGTGCGTGGGCTTGAGTATTCCCTTGAGAGTGTTGGATTTGACCGACTGACGGGTTGGTGTTGTGTTTTGTGGGAATAGCATAAACAACGGGTTCAGGAAGAGAGGAAGGCTAGTCGGTTGGAGATGGAGACAGAGTTGTATGGATATGAACGGCAGCGTGGTATGTTCTTCATTTATTGAACTGTGGAAGTCAAACTGATTGGTATGAATGGTTGTGTAGGTTATCAGTCGAGTTTGGATGATTTCAGAGGCCTTCTGAGTTATCGCGCAGGTCTTGAGAGGTTGCAGCCTCGGGATATTCTGTCTCGTACGTTCTTCCGTAACTGTCTGCCTGGCCTCAGCTGATTGATTGTCCCTTTGCGTCTCAGCATCATCTTCTCTTACCGATTTACGGGAATTGTCCAATCCACTAAGTCGTAACCGTCGTTATTCCTTCGCCGATGTGAGACCTATCACTTTTCCATGGTGTTCTTCATCCTGACTGCCATTGCCATCGATAGGCCGATGGCATGTTCCTGCAACGCGCACTCGAAAAAGCCCGTGCGACCTTCAACGGACCCAAACCCGCAAAACCCTTCATCCCCTCCTACGAACAACTCCAACTCCGTAACCGTCACGTCGATGAAGCAATCGAAAATCGTCTCCGACCGAAACGGCCACCGGTGCCGTTACAGCTGCCCCCAGCGGACGACGCGAAGGTTAATGAGATATTGTCGAAGAGGGGGGTGGTGTCGAAGTTTGAGCGGTCGCAGGTGTCGAGTGATGATTTGGCGCGGTTGAGGCCGGCGCAGTGGTTGAATGATGAGATTATTAATTTTTATGGGGCGTTGTTGACGAGTCGCTCGGAAGGAGGGGGGAAGGAAAATGTGAAGGGTGGGAGCAATGGGGGGAAGAAGATCAAGGCGCATTATTTTAATACGTTCTTTTGGCCGAAGATTTTGGAGGGGTATGAAAAGTCGAGGTTGGCGAAGTGGACGAAAAAGGTGAGTTTTTTGGGNGYTTTTCCTTCGCTTGGGTTGAGACTGATTGTGTGTTTGGGGATAGGTTGATATCTTCGAGAAGGATGTTGTGCTTTTGCCTATCAACCATAGTAATGCGCATTGGACGTCTGCTGCTATCAATTTCCGCAAGAAGAGGATTGAAGCGTATGATAGTTTGGGCAGTGATCAGACGTCGGTCATGAATGTATGTATACTCCGTCTTCTCTCTCTCTCCTTTCTCTAGGTGAATCTTACTGATCTGGTGGGTTTTTCGTAGGCGTTACGTGGATACGTCGATGCTGAACATCGTAACAAAAAGAAAAAGCCGTTCGACTTTACTGGTTGGGAGAATTACTCGCCCAGTGTAAGTCGTCATTCTCTACCTTGACGACATCAAGTTTCTTATATTATACGCTGCCAATAGGACACACCGCAACAGGAAAATGCCTTCGACTGTGGAGTCTTCACCTGCACTATCCTCGAATACATCTCGCGCGGCGAGGAGAAGTTTGACTTTGGTCAGAAGCATATGCCGTACTTCCGCCGACGGATGATTCTGGAGATTGGGACTGCGCAGTTACGCGACCAGCCATAGGTTTCGTTTTCCATTTGCCCTGCTCGCATTTCGTCTCGCTTTGAGATACGGTCTGTGCATGGACTTATATACTATCTTTATGTTTGCTTGCTATAATCTGCTTTCGTTCGTGTGTAGTTATAGAAATGGGCTTCTCTGGCTTCTGCATCCTTTGTGCAGAGAGATTGGGGTGTCATGTGATGCGTGAACCGTGTATTATTGCTCCGATATGTGGTATGAGAAGAAGAAGAAAACTGCGATAGTGGTAAGGGTACGAGTAGGCTGAGGAAGACATGGGAGGTATGGGGATTATCGGCGAAACCACCATACGACGATGAAGAACCAGAATACTAGGACGAGGAAGACGATGTACCATAGCCAGCGGCAGCCTTGTCGTTCGGCCATGTTGTTCATTCGTCGAAAAGTGCCTGAGAGGATGCCAGACGTTTCGGCGAATGCATCGTTCTAGCATAGGTTTAGCATGAGTATTGGAACAGTTCAAAAAAGAGGTGGGACTGACCATCTGGCTCAGTTGTATCGTAGACTCTCTGACTTCGTTTCCGATGCCTATTGTCAACTAACTCATAGCGTGAATGAGATGTAGGACTATTCCGAGGAAGAGACTCACTCACATCCTTCAAGAGTTTTACTTTCCCACTAAGACCCTCGAGGNCTTCGTCGTTTTGGTTTTCCAGGTCATCAGCGTAGCGTTGCCCGCTTGGTTGGTATTGCGGCGTATGCGAATGCGGGTCGTAAGGTGTGGACCGGCCAGAGGAAGGAGGCGTTACGCCGAGAAGGGAGGACCTGTCCCGGAGAGAAGAGGAAGTTTGTTGTCTTATCCTGGGTGCTCTTCATGTTGGATGAGAAACAAGGGGAGAGGTGAAGATGAACAGGGAGCGCACCGTTGTGACATTTTTGGGAGGTGATAAATATTCGTTTGCAGTCGTGTCACTCACTGCCCAGTGAGGTGTTCAAAGTCGGTGACGCCGATATTTGGTTTCCACGCGTATGCCAAATAAAGGGTCCGGCGCGATCACATTGTTGTGGTTGAACCATTCCCCAGACCAGACCATTCCAACTTTGCGACACACCATCACCATCGTCTCTCTTTCGCGCTCTTCATCACTCTTTTTGAAGAAGTCACCGAGTCTGATAGGGACTTTGGACGCGTTTAGACACGACATTATGAGCGATATTTATGCCAACCTTCAAGTATCCCCGAAGAAGAAGAAAAGATGTCCACCGGAGGACGATGACCTCACGTTTACACCCAAGAAACTTAGGCTGGCGTGCGTAGCTAACTATGACATACATTCATACTGGGCTGATATAATGAACGGAATTGCAGGCCTCCGACGCCACCAGCGACCATAACGCGCAAAACCGCACAGACAACTGTGTCCACTTTGCCACCACATCTATCGCGTTTGCATGCAATTCAGACTAGATTGCAACATGCTATCTCTCATGCACTAGCTACCTGTGCCGTATCGCCTACGTCAGACACGGGTATTGTGCGGAATGTGCTGAACCACATTTCTCTGGCCACATATGCTGGCCTTTCCACTCAATTCGATGTGGAAGACCTGAAGCGACTTTGCTGGGTTTGGGAATGGGATGGAAAGGCTCTCAAGCCTGCGGCTGTGGCTAAAGCCAATGAGGAAGAAGAGGATAATCCCTTCTTGGATGCCGAACCAGCAAATCCGTTCTTGGAATCGGAGACCCCCCAGCCTCCGAAAGATTGGACGAGGGGAGCTATGGGTTTCGTGGTCGGCACCACCACTCATCATTCGAAACGTGAAGGCAAACGAGTCCCCGCGTATGGGATTGGTATCGAAGTCGAAATGGACATTGATAAAGATATGGGAGGCGGTATGGCAGCCGTAGCTCGTTGGACGGCTTCTAGCGAGAAGCGACGCGATGCATTCAAGAAGAAGCTGGAGCTTTGGGCAGAGGTAAGATTGTATTCCACCTGAATGAGTACTCCTCAGTCAATTAGTTTTATCTACAGCTGCACACCGATGTCGAACCGGTTCCACAGATCCCACTAGCTGACATACCACATCTCCCTGTCGCTCCAAAGACATCGTCACTCACCCGGCTGCTGGCCGCCGCGTCGCCCAAGGCTGCTGGCTCATCGTCATCCTCTCCTTCCAAGCTCCCCGAAATGCCTTCTTCGCCCACTCGTGGATCCAAATCACCTTCCAAGTCCATTGCAAGGTCTTTAACTGCGTCACCTACCAAGTTGTTCCCCCTCCTATCACCCACAAAGAAGTCTGCTATAGCACGACCGTTTACCGTCCCTTCCGTTCCCTCCACTCCCTCGGCACGCGCTGAGAAGAAGAGCTCCATCGCGTTCCCTGTAACGCCATCATCCCATCACAGCAGCTCGAGCTCAATTAAGGCGCTCCTTACTCCCCGAACACCAAGAACCTCAATGTCGGATGATTCTTCCGAATGTTCAACGCCTACACACCAAAGAGGTTCGATCGCGACAACAGCTCCCGAAACACCTTCGACGTCCCGCAGGCAAGCCCTATACGAACGAATTCGCCAACGATCGCTCAGTGCCTCACCGACCAAAACACCTACTGCTGCTACACATGGCGCAGGTGGAAGTTCTCTCTCTCGAGACCAGATGCTGAAACTAAGCCAAGACGAGATGAGACGCCGTTGTCTCCTTGGTCGTCTAGGCGGTGTTGCCGAAAGTGTATGGATGTACGACATTTTCCCATCTCCTTTGTTTCGTACAGTGTAGCTTACTCTATTCGTATAGGTTGTTCTCTAACCCCACAGGATCTACTGCGACTCCTTCTCGCAAACGCAGAGCCCTGCGCACCTCTGAAGTCGCCGCTGCCGTAGTCAAATCCTCACCCGTCCCAATTTCTTCCGCCGAGGCATCCGAATCGCTTGCGTTACTCACGAAGTTATGTCCGTTTTTCTTGAGAAGATTGGATATCGCCAAGGAAGAGTGGCTTGAGATGCCCGCACCTGCTGTCCCTGCCAATACTACTCTTGCTGTTCCTGATGGCGGATCACCCACGAAATCACCTTCCAAGCCCGCTCCACCTAGTCCTGGGAGAGCGCAGGATAGCGAAAAGGAGTTATTGACGAGGAGCCCTCGTCGCGTGAAGAGAGAGACGGGTGGTCTCAGAGAGGTCCGCGAAATCATTCGAAGGGAACTCGAGCTCCAGGATTGAGGGAACTTTGAACCCTCACATCAACTTGATATTTCTATTCTCATCACGCATCGTTCATGTCATCACCAACATATTGTTTTGTCCGCCCTCGCGTCACCCTTCCTACATCCGATTTGTACCCTTTCATAGTTTTGTCTTCTCACTCTCGCACCTGTAAACATCCTTGTTGCACCAAATAGCAGTTCTTTCTGTTCAGCGAGTGATTTCTGTCATTCTGTTATCCTTGTTCAATAAAATATCGAGTCCAAAAGATGGGAAGCGTAGGTACCATCCCGAATCTACAGGATGAAAGCGAAGGTTTGCAGTGAGGAAACATGCTAATATGGTTATAGGAAGAATAATATATGTCTACGGCTGGTGGGTGCGTTGATAAGGGTGTGTTGGGGGAGTGTGCAAGAACGGGAGGTGATGGGATAGTGGGAGAAGGGACACATGGAAGCTTGATAGCAGCATGCGTCGTGTGGTGATAGTGGCAATGGTGGTAATACTTGGTCGGTCCAAGAAGGTCAATGTCCGTTGTAATCAAAGATTCTCATGTACAAGCAACGCGATGGTGTGGGGGAAGGGGGAAGATGGGATGGTAGTAAATCAGTACAAAGTAATGTGGCAATGGTCGTGATAGCGGATTGCAGTCGTCAAGGTTCAGTCAATACTCATACGATGGAGTGTCGTACTCGCTGCGCGCCTATGTGGGTTCTGTGATCCGAGTCGGCCATGAGCTGTTGTTTTCTTCCGTTTTACTATAGAAACAAGATTGTTATCATCGGACGGCGATCATAATTGAATGAACGGGTAGCTCACTTGATGTTTTGAGACCACGACCAAAGTTACGCATTACAATGAAACCGAAGGCAAAGGTTGCGAACAGCAGAATGATGGCGATGACAGCTGGCGGAAGGAGGTGGGTTAGACGGGCGTGAATGAGCATGCCAAGATTTACTCACAGAAAACAGAGAGCGTCTTGTAGATCGGCTTGAACTGATCTGTGTCACGATAGAGGAGGACCTTGACGAGCTGCGGAAAGGGGGACGAGTCAGGGCCGGTAATATGCAACGATCAAGGAGGAAACTACCTTGTAAATGAAGTAAACCATCGCACCAACACACCCAGACATGAAGGTCGCCATCATCCACTTGTTTTCATGACGTGCAGCCAGATGGCCTTCCACCAGGAGGACGAGGGATAGCGGCAATGCAGCACACGTAACATAGTATTCCCAATCGTTCTTGTTGAGTACCAGCCATATGAACTGGACAGAGAATCCAACCCAGAAGAAGACGTCGAATTTGATCAGACACTCGAAGACTTGATAGTTGGCAAACATCTTCTTGATGGTTCGGTCGGCGCCAAGTTCCTTGTAGAGCTTCCAACCAAACTCGTTGTAAATCTTCCATCCAAGGGCGATGTAGCACACTTCAGCCACGGAGATGACGATGGGGATGATTGTTGTGAGGATATTGACAGGAATATTGGAGAACCCTTCGACAACGGTGGAGTGGGCAAAAGCGTCGCGAATTTCAGAGATTTGGATGATAGCATAGAGAAGGAATAGGGCATTGAAGATGCTGAGGAAGGGATTGAGGTCACATTACGGATGCAATTTGCCAGTGCAAAGACTCACGCGAGTGCAATGAATTGAAGGGTGTTGCGAGCATAAACGGCATCAATGGCAAGCACAAGTTGGAAGACACTATTTGAAAAGTCAAGCTCGGATATTGCGGGTCAAGTGGCAACGACATACTGTGCAAGCGCGAAGATACTCAGGTAGACAGGCATCTTCTGGGCCGCAGTTGAGAGTTCCTCCTGTGCAACTGCTTCATTCTGACGATTGACCCGCACTAATATCTCTCCTTCTATCGCCAAGTCCACCGCCGTCTCTATTATCACTGTGAACACATAAAGCCGACAAGCTATCGACTCTGGTAGTATCTGGGGAGTGACGGTTGATCTCCTGGGAACCAAGGTTGTGTGCGCAGTCAAAACTCACCTTCTGCCAGAACGTCCGTGTATCTACTTCTTTCTGTGGAGGAGCTGGAGGATATGCAGCATATGTTGAGTCGTAGTCTGTTTCTTCGGATTGCTTGGAGGAGAATGGGGCTTGTTTCTGTGTTGATAATTGAGTGGGATTACGGCGCAGGTCGCTCGTCAACGGCGTTTCGACATTGAACGTCTTGTGACCCGATGATGCGCCGTACGGTGCTGCGTATTCGTCGATGAGGTCGTCGTAGGAGGCCTTGTAGTCTTGCTGGTAAGGCGTATTGAGCTGCTGGGGATGATGTGGCTGCGCTGGGTAGGCAGAGTCGGCGCGGTATGGGCCCGACATGGATTATATGGCAAAAGAGTGTGTCGACCTGCGAGAGCGGATGATCGTCTTGAAAGAAAGAGAGAGAAACGATTGTGAGGGAGAGGCAGCGGAGAAGGAGACGGTTGCTGTGTGGTAAAGGAGTAAGGTAAACAACTGTGAATCATCATCACCACGCTATTTGCACCTGTGTTGTCCAGTCCCCCGTCACTAGCGCAATTCTTCACAACTTCCAAGACGCTTCACGTAGGTAGTATCTCACAAAGGTATCGTGTCAACCGGGAGCAGATACGATGCTCGACCACATATATAATTTTTCTACATTCCCTGCCGCCCGTTCATCAAGCGGTGCTCAGGCGCTCAACATCAAGCATGCGATGCCTTCTTATGAAACAGATCATATTCGCGCGCCACGGCAAGCGACGGCGTCCAAGCTATACGGTTATAGACAGGATGGGTCTTGTGCACTCAATGCATAGCCAGAGCGCGAGTGTACTATGCACATAGCGACCATGCCATCATAACAAACGAAGGTGGCCAGTGACCTGATTTACAAGCCTCATAGGTCCAGCTACGCCGAGAACAGTCCGCGAGCCGGCGGCGATTTGAGTCCGTCCTCTGGCAACGAGGATGTTAGCTTCGATCACTGGGAATCATACGGGAAAAGGTCACGAACGCGTCCTGTATTGACCGTGCACACAATTTCAAGGATCGCGCGTGCGCTTCGAGCTGTAGCAGTTGCTTTTCGTCGTCACAACGAAGGGCAACCTTCGTCTGTCTACGAGGACGCGAATAGAGGTAAGTAGACGCGTCAAATACCCTTATCCTAAACCTGATGCAACGTACCCGGCGCGCTCCCATTGCCGGAGAAGCTATCGCAATGTCAAATATAACCTTTCAATCTATATGTGGCAACGCACGGGGCGGTTGTTGGCGCTGAGGTCCTTATAACACGCCAACGCGGCATGTCTACGAGTGATATATGAGTCCGCGTGCCCTCGAGAATGCGACCAAACTCACGAGCATCTGGTGATCAAGAGAGCAGACCATGGTGAGCGAGGTGGGGGTTACGGAACCAAAGCTGGACCTTTACTGAGCAGCAATCTTTCCTTTCGACATTCCTAGGTCCGTTCGAACCACAAGGACCTATGCAAACGGGTATAAACGAACTTCCTTCGCATAGGTTTGCAAGTAAAGTTTGGCTGATACCATTTTGCAGTCATCGGCACTATCAACTTCTGGAATCGGACTTTCCGAACGCCGTAATTCGCTGTCGGTTGGCTTCCGACACAAAGTGCCAATGTAGTAGCCCAATGCAAGGGACGTTGTAGCCAAGATGACTAGAAAAGACGTGTCCCCTGCGAAACGATGAGAAATTAGCATAAAATTTCCAAATTTTCACGCGTTGCATGAATCCCACCATGGTCCGTGAGCATCGTGGCCCGATACGATAGCGGTCAACGACAAAACGTGTTGGTTTTGCGGAAGGAGCTTACGGGTTCAGTATGAGTTTCGCATACTTGTAGCCAGCGCTTGTCATATCCCGATCGTTGCTTGTTTCCAAACTCTATTATCCAAGGCCCAAAGGACTCATTTCCCGCTTCTACGTCGCCTCTTTCCAAATATTCTATACAAGAAATATATGCAAAAGACTCGCGCCTCACTGAGTCTCGCGTTCCCATCGGCCGTCCAAAATTTGCCGCAGCGATCCACGACCGAAACGTAAAGGGCACCTCCCAGCCTACTGCTAGCGACGATTTTCCAACGAAATGTGTCAACCTCTGAGAAACTCGTTCATGGGTACCTTACTTTACGTTAACAACACTATATGCCTCGACGAGACGTATCTTGCATAATGAATCCTCGTTCTGCAGCCCTTACCGATGTCTCGCGAACCTACTCGACTAGATCCTTTTTGTCGGTGCTCTCTGGCCGAAATTTTGCACTCTCAAGAAGTGTATTCCTTTGTTCTCCTTAGCGAACGTTTGTCCCAAGGGGTTCTCAGGTCCTTGACGAGTAATGGGACGTCTTCATTGAATCATTATCCGTATTCTCTACCGCATCGCTGAGTGTGGTTCAACAGTCTCTGAGGGCTTCTGGAGATCAGCCGATACATTCTTTCTGCCTGCCGGGTGCGCTTCTTGCAGTCCGATTCCGCGACATTTCCGTGTTCTTACTGGAACATAACCTCACTTGCAACGTTTTTTCTTTTTCTCCTCGAAATTCTCGAGGTCCCTATCGGCCCGCTCGGTTTTCCAAATTACCAGCGGGGTTTTCTCCTGTAGGATATACCTATGAACCTAACGTTACCTGCCAAAAACAGGGTGCATACGCATAGCACCCGATATAAATATTGAGCCTACGTGTGGATCACCTCGCATCCAAAAGTTCATGTCTTCCATACATCTCCAACCCCTTGCACTCGAGTCTTGCCGACCTAGCTCACTGAGAGAGCGGCGTCGCAGCTCTATTCGACCTCGTCTATTTTTCCCTCGACTCACATCTAACCATGGGACAGACTCTCATGAACACGATAACGCAATTGAGGACGATCCAACCCCCGATCATCCCATTGCAGACGCCTCTATCGAAAAAACACCGCTCTCCCTTTCTCCTCTCACAAGCGTTCATCTGAGTGGTTACTCGACGAACATCGACGCTGCTCGTCACCACGATACCTTACCCCGACTCAGCTACACTCCAGAGTCCTCATCTCCATCGACTTCCCCAGCTACGCCAGTCTCGAGCAGCAAAAATTCTGTAATAGAAATATCTCCTGTGACTCCAAAAAGTGTACCCGAAAACCTCAAGTGGCGACTGGCTGCTGGCTATTTCATGTACTTTATGTGTGGATGGGGTGATGGAAGTAAGTCATAATCATCATGTCATTCTGTCCCTAGGCTGATCATGTTTGCAGTTACGGGAGCTGTTATACCATGTGAGCGGCTCCAATAATCTACCCGCTATTTACTTCTTAGACGTTACAGATTTCGAAGCCGATTTCCACTTGACATCATTAACATCATCACTTTTGTTTACTGCAAGCACTGTTGGGTGAGTCACTTCGTCGCTGCTCTGTGATCTATCCTTCTCTCGCTGACGCCCTGTCCTTTGATTAGATTTTCTGTTGCAACAATATTTGTAGAAAATATCTGCCGCTTTTTATCTTGCTTTGACCCGTCTGCTCCTCATCGCTCTGCATTCCCTGCGATATGGAACCGTAGACGTACTATCGCCCACTCAAAAACGCAAGGGACGCGTCTCGCGATTGCATATTTTAGTGTCCTTCACGCGACTTTCTTCGTTCTCATGGGAACCAAGGGAGGTTATCCTATCTTGCTTTTGGCGTATGCGTGCGCAGCTTTTGCTCGTGGAATAGTCACAGGTAAGTCATCATCTACTCAGGATGCAGGCTAACCTCACTGATATGAATACATCTACAGCGCAACTGTACGTTCAAATTTACAGCTTGCTGTCGATCCACGTAACCTTTTTCTTTCCAGAAACTTGTACTTCTCGCAAAACCATTCCCCTTCGATTGGCTATGCGTATGCGTTGTGGAGTAAGTCGACTCTTCTTGTAGTCATCGCTCTTTCTTACTCTTCCTAGGTTTCGGTGGAGCCATCTCTCCGTTGATTTGTCAAACTATCGTCGCAAAAGGAACACCTTGGCCCAATTTCTACTGGGGTTCCCTGGTTCTCTCTGCATCAAATACATGCTTCCTGGCCTACGCATTTCGACCTACGCTCCGAGAGTTCACCGCTGACCGCGACAGAGCCCTGTATACGGACATGAACTCTCCCTCCAAAACATCTCCGTCCTCCCCGTCCGAGTGTAGCGTACCTACGCAGTCAGTTGCCAGTGGATCCCTCCCCCAAAATAGTAAGTGTCTACAGCCTCTAGCATACACTCGAGAATGAAATGCCAGCTCCTTGCTAGCTTTGCGACTTGCACTCAAGCTGCCTTATCAATGGGCCGTGTCGGCCTACGCTTGGCTTTACTGTGGATGGTACTTTCTTCCTCCTGGGTAACTTCTTCCATCTCGTACTGATTAATTCTTTCCAGCGAAACTACGACACAAGGCTTCGTACGTACTTTCCCAAATGATTCCGTTACAACATCACTCAATCCTGTTCAGATTGTGTCATACTTGCTGGCCGTCAGGGTAAGCCCTCCGTGAATGAACACCGAAGTCCCTCAGCTGATCGTCTTTCAGGCGGCCAAACCGACCACAGTCGGATACGTTACTTCTGGCTTTTGGGGTGGTATCACTGTCGGTCGCCTTATCTGGGGTCGTTACGGCTCAAGGTAGCTGTTTCTCCCTGCCCGGAGATGAAATCACGAACTAATCAAGCCTAGATTGAACTTCACTCAGCGCAAATGCGTTATTTTGGTCTTACTGTGAGTCGGGTTTCACGGCCATTTTGAGCAAGTGCTAATTCAATTGCAGTGGTTCGTTTCCGCTAGTCATCGGTACGAAGATACTTGCTAATCCTCCAAACATACAGCCCTGGCCCTTGTCATGCAGTTACTCACCTGGTTTGTCAACTCGAATGTTGGCAATGCGTTCTTCACTGCCATCATCGGTATGGTGTTCGGACCGCTATTCCCTGCTTGTCTAGGGCTCGCTGGCGATCTCCTTCCTCCAGAGGTTCATATGGTCTCCATGGGACTAATGTAAGAATATTCCAAGTTTTTGAAATCCTGAGCATCACTCACCTCCTTTTGTAGTTCTGCGTTCGCTAGTTTGGGAGCATGTAAGTACCTTGCGCCGGTCCACTGCCCCATGTTCTGACTCTCCTTGCAGCTATATTTCCCTTCGTAACAGGGATCATCGCCTCTATGAAGGGTATGCACATCCTGTCGTACGTAACCGTTGCCCAGAGCGCGACACTGGTCATTCTGTGGTGCCTCTTCCCAAGTCGGGCTCCCAGAAAGAATTTTCTTTAAATTTAACCCAATTGTCATTACACACAGATTTTTCTTCTTCTTTCTTTGGGTTTCATCGAACGTTGGTTGTGGTGTCATGGGAATAAATACTGGTTATAGATGGTTTATACAATGGATTGCACGCTATAAATACGATAAGTAGCAAACTGATAGAAACACATTTCAAAGCGAGGATGGGACTGTGGTCACGAACTATCGGTATCGGTAGAAGAACCCGTTTCTTCCCCTCCGTCAACATCTGTAAGAAGGACGTCAGCATGCCGGATTCGGGCGAGAAGACATTGTCAACGTACCTATTGCATAACCCAATGGAAGGGTAACGGGAGCGGCGCGAGGTGGACTCAGCCGTCTTGGAGGACCAGTACCGGTAACTTTCTTTGCTGGTTTCTTCAGGCCATTTCCGGAAAAGCTAGGACTGTGAGCATGGCCGGTTCCAGAGAAAGACGACGATGTAGCTATGGTGGCTACAGATGCAACACCGGGGGAGGTCGATCGGGAGGACGATGCTGAGGGAGACTTCTCGAGGAAAGAGGCAGTCGACGAGTCGCGGAGCTTGGAGGGGACCCTCGAAATCGAATTGGTGGAAGGTAGCTGAAGAAATTGGCTTCAATGTATAGGACACACCATGGGATAGGCATACATACGTTGGACGAGAATGGGAGATCTACATTGGATTTTAACCTGGACACAGGTGATCCTGAAGGGACCGCCATAAGATTAAACTCGCCGCGAAAGGGAATAAAGCGCAAACCTGAGGGTTTCTTCTTCTGCTTCTTGGTTGGCGAAGCTTGAGGAGATGTTAGCTAAAAACGGGGCGTCAACATCGTCAACAATGTTTGGAGAACATGGTCTTACACGCTTCCGCTTCAAATTAAACTCTGCGTCTTCTGTGGGACGGCAAGCAATTTAGTCACGGATACGGATTGAAGATACGTTGGCACTTACCATCTCTCTTATTCTTCGCCGCCATCTTGCCCTTGGATGATTTCTTGCTATCGTCGGACAAATTGCCATGCTCTGAAGCTGGTGACGCGGACCGACCCACATCACTTCCGGGCATCCTGAGCGAAGTCTTGAGCCACAGATCAGAATAACAAGGTGAAGAACGTACTTTATCTTCGCCGAACTATTTGTCCTCAAAGGCCCTCTCCTGGCACTACCATTTATGCCCATACACGAACTTAAATGGTTGGCATATCGGTTATACGCGATCTACAAATATATTCATAGAGATGTAGGAAAGAGCATTTGCACGGACGCACCTGTCTATCACAGTTCATGCATTCCAGGTTAACAGAGTTTTCCGCCTTAGTGCCGTTCTCTGAACTTGGTTTCGCGTCAGTTGACATGGGTGTTGCGGCCCTCGATGGTCCTGCGGTTGGTTGCGATTTCACTTGACCAGGGACATGGACTTGATGCAAGCATATTGGTTCAAGATGACGTATCTCGGCCAGACGTATAATAACTCACCAGCAGCACATCTAGTAACAAGATATGAGTGGGAACAGAGTGGTGGTGTTTGGATATGACGTACCGCGTATGGCACACCGAGCACACACTTCGAGCCCGTGCGATCTCCTTGTGAGATTGAATCGTCGCGTCAAGAACCAAGTCATCGACCATGGAAGCAAGCAGTCTGGATGCCTACACGAACCGTGGGTTCAGCCTAACTGAACCAGTGCAACAATACTACGACATACCAAAACATTGAGCAAGTCTTCCTTCTCGTTCTTGACCATTTCCGGTATGCTGTGTGCAAGATAACCTAGATATTAGGAGATCTAGTTGGCGAGGTTACATGAGCTAGGTGGTAGTGCCACCGTAACCGGCGAACAACTCTTGCCAAGGCGGGCGTCACTCAACCACACGGAAGCTCGCGGTCTTTCAATTGTGCCCCTCGCCAAGCTCAAGCAACAAAGACGTCGAGATGGTCATAACATCGTTCGTGTCGTTCATTCTACCGTCAACAAGAGTCATTACTGAGAAGACATTGTATAAAAAGAGTATGGCTATGATAACGTCGCAAGGCTCGTAGCTCTATGAAGTAAACGAAGGTGAGTTTGACCAACATCAGTGGTCTCCGCGCGGAAAAAATGAACAGATATTATGGGGCATATTGGTATCATATCATAAACGTTCAATATCTTGAGGCGGTCAGCCTTGAAATGGTAAAGATGCCGACTATGACCACAGCCAGAGCACCAATACTGGCGGGAAGGAGGAGGTCTTTGGGGATACCGAGGACTTCTTCTGTTGACGAGGAAGGTGCTTGAACGTGAGCGACGGGAGGTGGGGCGACGATGGGTGCCTCCGGTATTTTCTCTTCTTGTAATTCAACTTCATGGATTTCTTTCTGGGCGGCGGCAGTAACTTCTGCAGCCTTGGCCTCACTTTTGCCTGCGCCGGCCTCGTCCCATCCTTTTCCGCCTTGGACAAAGAGGACGACGCGATCCGTTCCGCCTGCACGAGCAATCTTGACGGCATCTGTGACATCGTGATCAGATGTGATGAGGACCGTATCTCCATCAGCATCCGTGTATGAGAGGAGGAAGTCGATTGGGTCGGGAGCACACGACGAATTTCCATCCGTTGGTCGGTATTCAGTGAAGAAGGGATCGGTAGCAAGCTTTCCTGCTACGATCTCCCTCAAGTGCTCAACATCATCATGTCGAGACTGGAACCTGTGTGTTCGTCCGCTGGGAGTGCGGAATTTGAAGACATAGGTTCCATCGTCGGCGGGTGGTGCCTCAGTAGTGGCTGGGACATTGAAACCTTTCTGGCGTGCGAAGCTCTCGAGAGCGGAGACATGATCTTCGTCAACGACAGAGGCAGAGTCGTCTGGGTGAACTTCAGACATGGGAGATTGTTGGATATGAGATAGATGGTGGATCGAGGAAAGTGATTTCATATGGCGGAGGTCGGGAGTATGAGGTGTATGTTGCGAGCCCGAAACGACAGAGTCCCCGTCATCATGGCCTATCGAGTCGAAGAATCGTCCCCACATCGGTCCTCCTTCAGCTTCACTGGGTTCATCAGTGGCCATGGAGTTCATCTATTTAGGGCAAAGGTCAACTGCGACCTAGATATGTTTTGTCTGATACTTACTTGTTCCAGAGTCGCGTAAGTTAGTTTCAGGACGTCAACAATAGCGACCAGGCGACCATCTTCTTCCACGACGGGAAGATTGAGGTAGTGGCCGTCTGGACGACAGGTCAGGACTTGCGCTTCTGAGATAACTTTTGTGACTTACTGTGCATCTTCTTGAGTGCGTCATGGACAGTCATGGTTGGCGGAGCCGTGTCCGGATGGGGTGTCATCACCCGAATGACACTGCATCGACCAGCATCCAAACCGGCAGCGATCACGCGAAGCACAACGTCCTTACTGGTGAAGATACCAGCAATTTTGACCGGCTCTCCAACGACACCACTTGGCTCCATCACACAGACAGCCGTGGTGCGTCGCTCCTTCATGAGTTTGGCGACTTCTCGCACAGTTGCCTTGGGTCCTACAGTCGCGGGGTGGGTGCGGGAGTCCATCACGGTAGTCAAGTCTGGTAGAGCCGTCTTTTCTCGCAGACTTTCCGCCCAAGCGAGCATGGCGGCTGCTTGTGGGTTGGCAGCCATGCCGCCACCAAGTTCGGATTGGACACCAGCCATGGCACTGAACAACTGTTCAGAGGCAGCAGAGCTTCGTTCGACCTTGGCTAAGGCTTCGTGGAAGACTTTTGTTATATCGAGTAATCCGACCACGTTGCCTTCTTCATTACACACGGGCTACAAACCGCGTTGGTTAGGAAGATGTGACAAGACGTCGGAGAAGAAAGGTACCAAGTGTCGGAAGTGTTTGGAAACCATCAGCTGAAGGGCTTCCGTTGCGCTAGTACTATCGCGAGTGACCATAGGGTTACGCGTCATTATTTGGTGTACTTGGGTAGTATGAGGGTCAAGGCCATCCGCGGTAACCTATTCGAGATAGGATGTGAGCACAGAGCAGGGAGATATGAATGGACTAGTCACGAACGCGATAGGCCAAATCTTTCGCCGTGAAGATCCCACTCAAGCTTTCTTCATCATCCACGACGAGCACACAATCCGTTCGCTTCGCAGCGCAAAGTTGACTGGCCTCCGCGACGGTGATGTTCTCGGGAACGGTCAAGGCCGGGGTAGGCTTGAGAGCCGCGACGGTACCCTTCGCAGCAGTATTCTTCGTGCCTCTCTTTCCTCTAGAGCCTGAGTGATGTGTCGTCGAGATGGTTCGTTTTCTTGAGAGTTCAGACTCTATCTTCTTCCTGATAGCCTACCCAAGGTTCGTCAGACGTGATACGTGGTGTCTGGTCCCAGAAAATAATTCACCTCATCCCTCTTTGACTGCTTCTTCCTAATTTCCGACACCGAGCCTTGGTAGCCTGAGAGTGACGACATTGAAGCTGAGGCCGTCGTATTTGAACGTTTGCCAGGTAATGGAGAGCTTGCCCGTTCTGAAGGAAACGAAACCGGAGTGGGAGAGGTAGCACCTAAGTGACGATGTTGTGAAGGAGATGAAGTTGGGACGGGAATACGGGACATTAAAGACCGTCAAGGCTTCACTCACTCAAGGATGCGCGTAAGAAGAATGGCCGGAAAAGGTGCTGATATTCGGAGTATCTCAGTTCAATTATTTGGCCGTGTATGGTTGTCTCTCCTGTCCCTACGCTTACAGATACTCTGCCACCCTACTACGCGACTCTGTATCAGGATTTGGTAGATGATATGCGACGCTGATTGCCTTGTCTAGTTGTATATAGGTAATATCCGCCCACGAGTACCGTCAACATCAAAAAGTTGGCTGTAACATCGTTAATGAGTGATTCAGCTGCCTGTTTAATAGATAATGGACGTCGAGCTTACCCATAACGAAGCCTGCAACACCCTGGAAGAGATCCAATCCAAGCTTGATGAAGCTATTTGCGAGGTTGAAAATTCCAGTGATGGCCTCCTGCCCGAGGGCTAGGAACGCAGTGAAAACCGCAATGATCGCGTTCAGCAGAGAGCCTGCGGTTGCAGTGATGGACTGAAGAAAGTCGGAAAATGCAGATGCGACTGTGGGTGCCATTGTCAATGAAATATCGTTGAAGTTGAAAGACACCAGACAACCGAACGCGTATATATACAATACCTCAGCTCCAACTCCACCGATTCACAACGTCATCCGGATGCGCAGCTGACGACACTCACACCACTTTACACAAATAGCTCGATAGGATTACTGTATCTTGGAAAGGAGGCCATACATAGGGATAGCAGTGGAAATTGTAAATAACAGTCCCAATTCGACGGTCTAAACGCGGACGAGCCCAAGTCGTCGTCCCCAAGAAACCAAGATTTTCACCCACGTCGAGGGGCATCAGCAGCAGGAGCCTGTTCAAGGATAGCACCAGCCCATCTGGACGTCAGTGCTTGAACTTGGTCCCAGACAGTGACGAGCACTGGAGGATTGCCGGGCTTGCGAACAAACGCGTCAATGCGAGCAGAAGTATATCCCACAGCCTCTCGAGTGAAGGCAGACTGGTAGTATCGTTGGCGAAGGAAGTGGGCGTAGATGACGGGAGAAAGAAGAGAGTTGCGGAAAGTGATGGCTCCCAAAAGGACACGAACGAAGATCACAAGTTCGGCGTAGGCGACAACACGCATGGCACCATCATAGTTGGCTGTTTACCTAGTCAAACCGTGTTTAGAGCTATGATTGAAAGGAATACGTACATTTGACCCAAGACTGCAACTTCTTAGCCAATGGATGAGGCTGGGGTGCACCACCTTGAGCGCCGGCGGGACTCGGGGGAAGGAAACGAGGCATCAAGGTTGTGCGGGTGAAAGTGAGGGCATGGAAGAGCGAAAAGATGGTGTATGGAAGTAAGGCGACTGATTGACATCAGTGAGTACATGCGGAGAAGAGGAGGGGGCGAAGAACGAACGAGCGACGGGCTTGGAGCTCCACCAGAAGAACGCGATGATAAAGTATTGGACATTCTGCCATCTCAACGTCAGCTACAAGTCCATTTGATTGAAATAACCACCAACCTCATCAGGTAGAGCGCGACGTATGTAGGCGAGACTTGGTTGAGGGGGCTGCAAAACGAGTTAAACGCCGTCCTTTGATGCGGTTGAAAAGGACGAATACTGACACCTAGTGCTTTGCTGAAATCGAAAGTAGTCAGAAATATGTCAAAATGAGCCAACCGAGAGACCTACAAGCAAACGATTGCATAGCTGGTAAGCGCACCAGTAAAGGCGGCTACACATGGCGACCTCGCGTGTCAAATTCAATCATCACTCAGATAAATGCCTTGCTTACCCTTGTACCACCAATCCGAGATACTTCGAAAGAGCATAGAAGCTAGGAAATAACGAAAGGCCGCCGCCAACAGGAGGAAATGGCCTATCGCCCATATCCAATGCTAACGCAAGAGGCTCTCAGTACACCATTTTGCATAGAGAGAACCTACACATACCTGAGTTGTCACCATATCCTTGCTTTTGTGGGGTTGAGAATTAGAGAGACGAGGTCGAAATACAAAAGTAAAGTCTCGGGAAATAAAACTGAGAGAAGAGTCGCAGGCGGTTCGGTTGGTGACGCAGCGTGGCCCTTTAGGGCAGGTTGAAAAACAACGTGCCTTCCACGTGCACGCCGTGTACGCATGGACTCCGTGACTTGCTGTGCACTGATTGCAAGCCAACTTGCGTGTATCTGAGAGTCATTCAGCTGCGGCGACGCGTTGCGACCACACCGTTACACGTATGTTATACAGAGTGATACACAGCTGTAAGTAATATGAACAAGGGCGATATTACTTGCTCCACTGGGCAGATCCTGCCATTTTCTTCCGCTCTCGGCCTTTGCGATATATCTCCTTCTCGACCTTCTTACGTCCAAGGGTTTCTATCCGTCGCCCCTTGCCATTAGTACGCTTCAGTTTCCTTGAACTCTCTTCAAGATCCTCAGCGTCATCCTCATCCGCGCCTGCACCAACCTCCATCTCCTCAAACACCTCTTCCTCTTCAGCATTCTCCTCGGCATCATCCTGTCTTGGTCGCTTTTTGCTTCCTTTTGATGAAGACGTTCCCTGACCAGGTGCGATATTGATGTTGACTCGTGGTGGGACAGAGAACCCGAACGCCTTGCCAACTTTGGCCAAGTCAAGGGCGTTGACATCGAATATCTTTTTCAGTGAATACGATGCATACGCCTGTAGATATGAGCGGAACCCATCCTTTGCAGACTGATGAAGGAAATAGTTCTTCTGTAGTAGCTTTTCCAACTGTGTGTGGTGTGATGAAAGTGCGTTCACGACGCGGACTGAAGAAGGATGATCTCACCTGACTCTGAACATTCGCTATCTTTTCAGCAGGGAAGCTGAATTCATTCAATGGAACCTTAGATTCCTTGAGATACCTCAAGAAACCGAGCTCGCTCGGGAGCAAGAACATGAGACTCTTCCCAACTTTCCCTGCACGCGCAGTCCGTCCAACACGATGGATGTAATCGCGCGGGTCATCGGGTGGGTCAAACTGTATGATCCAATCGACTCGAGGGATATCCAAACCACGAGCAGCGACATCCGTGCACAGCAGAATACCCGACTCGGCGTTCATGAATTCGAAGAACGTATTCGTACGCTTTTGTTGTTTTTGTTTGCCCTGTAATGCACCAGTCAACAAGAGGCTCTGCTAGGGAGAAATAAACCAACGTACGTGAAGGTCCAAGACAGGCACGTCGATATAGTTCAACAGCTCGGCGTGATACTTCACAGAATTACAACTCGAGAAGAAGACAATAACTTTCTTCTTGAGATTCTTTTTGAGGAAGGTATAGAGAAGCAAGAACCGTCGATCTGACGGACAGACGACGTATCCTTGAGACAGAGTTGACACCGTACTCGTTGACTCTTCTTTGTCGACGTCGACATGCACAGGACCCGGACGTAATGATATACGTGCAAGGTCCTGCACTTTTGTTGTTTGCGTGGCGGAGAATAGCATTGACTGGCGATTTTCTAAGTTTGATTGAGATAACCCTTCTGAGATACATAATTGAGCTCGCACCATTGGGAAGATAGGATATTATCTTCTTCATTTCTTCCTCGAAACCAACTTCCAATATCCTATCCGCTTCGTCAATTACCAGCGCCTTCAGATTTCTGTAGACAAATCCTTTTGTATTCTATGGAAGTCAATTAGGTCAAATACTGATGACCAGATGCTTCTGTACACACCTGGATATGATCTAACAGACGTCCTGGAGTCGCGACCAACAAGTTGACTCCTTTGGATAGCTTGTCGGCTTCCGCACTTCGATTCGCACCTCCCATGACGATTCCAAACGTTTGCGAGTGATGTGCCATCAAGTCTTTCGCCACACCAAATATCTGCAGGGCAAGTTCTCGCGTCGGTGACACAATGACGATCCCAGTACCTACAACCTCAGTAAGCACAACCTCACACAATAAATTCTCCAGCACGCACCATTCATCGGCTTGAACTTCAACCGATGCAACATCTCCACAGCAGGTATCAGAAACGCAAGTGTTTTCCCAGACCCAGTTCGAGCAGCTCCAAGAACATCCTTGCCCGCGAGTAGCAAAGGTATCGTTTTAGCTTGAATAGGCGTCATAGTCGAGAACCCCATTTCTTCCAGAGCCTTGGTAGTTTGCGTCGAGAGCTCAAGTGTTGAGAAGGGGAGTCGTGCGGGAGGTTGCGAGGGGCCACTAGGGCCAGCAGGACCCGATCCTGAGGTCATTTCAGAATGCGAGCGTGTGTAGGATCTTTGGGTGCGTTGGGATTGAGGCCTTGAGGAGAGGAAATTATGCACAGGGGCCTTCAAAATTGATGATCGGAGTTTGCCGATCGTTTACCTTTCAGGCGATGACTTCACCTTCGTCGACTTCAGTGGGTGAGCACCTTATGTTCCTTATTTCCAGTTCAAGTATAGATACTTGACGTGTCATTTATCGGGATATCTTGCTAGCGACTATCGCTTTACTCGCAACTTTGGCTTCGTTTGCACTCGGCTTCCAATTAGGCTCACGAACCACCAACCAAAATGCATTGCCTCCCTCGCCGACGCCAAACCCCACGTCCAAGACGACGGAAGTCGAGGTATTAGACGACTCCGAGGATGAAGACAGTGATGACATTGCCGATGGTGATCTCTCAGCTATACAGGCTGGTGTCCTCCAACCATGCAAGATGGTAGGTCGTTATCCTTACTTGGACCATGGAACCGGTCTTTGAAGTGCGGTATATAAGGTGCTAGTTGTTCGAACCGACTTAAACATGACCCCGGGGAAAATTGCGGCTCAGTGCGTAATGAGTCCCCACTATCACTATGCTGCCCTCTGACAACTCTTTGTATGTATTTGCAGATGCGGGTGAGCATCGACACGTCTCGTTCCTCTCCTTCTCATTCCATCTTAGGCATGCTACGTTAGCTTGCTATAAGGCTTTGACGAAGCACAACCCCAAGGTATATCTTGTAACTGCCGATCATAAGGCTCATCGAGTCGTGCTGACTTGAACCCAGCTCGTTAGGCATTGGGAGCGAACTGGGTGAGCATTCGACGGCATTCCTACCGTTTCTTTGTTGAAGTGATTACGTTACTCAGCCAAGCTAAAATCGCTCTTCAAACGAAGACGGAAGATCGTCTCCTTGAACTAGAGGCGATTGCGAAAAGCCTCAATCTTTGCGCACGTTCGATACAAGACGCGTATGTTCGCGCTTTCCAAGCATTCGCCGTTTCCTTTGCTGATGAATCTACCGCCATTTCTTTAGTGGACGTACTCAAGTCGACCCCGGGACAAGAACTGTGTTGGCCATAGGACCAGCTCCCGTCGAAATGATCAATCAAGTGACTGGAAAGCTCAGACTTCTCTGATCCTTGTCTATTGGAATCATCATACGTATGGGTTCTGTTGCCCGCAATACAGCGACCTCTGTCTAAGAATACACATTGCTTGCTGCGTCTTTCTTCATGCTTCGCCGTTCTCTCATAAAAGCCCCGGTACCAGGGCGCCTCTAAGGAGACCGCCCCCGCATTCTTTACAGTCAATACCTTCTCCTACTCTCTGCGAGCTCGCTGTCCTTGATGTTCCAGGTGTTCCGAGGAGTNCCCCCCACGTCGCCGGACTTTGCGCCGCCGCCCCTCCCGCCATTGCCTGTAATCGCAGRTTTGAGTGTGGTGGTTCTATGCGACTGTATTGTACTCACCAGAGCCAAGCTCAAGCAAGCCGGCTGCTCCTTCTGCGTTCCCTCCGTTGACGTCGCCTGTGGCACCAGAAGCTCCCGTCGAGGAACCATCCCCGCCATCTTCTCGGTTTCCACTGCCACCTCCTATGTTACCGGAGCCCGTGGTACCGCCAATGCCTCCATTTCCTGCCGCACATGCGTGAGCATTTGGGCTTTAGCATCGATATATGCACTCACCTGAATTCATACGGAGAAGCGGGTGAAAGTCTGGATCGTTCGCTGGCCTGGCGTTCCCACCCAGGGCGTTTCCAGTGGCGCCACTGAACCGCTGAGCATCGGCGACTGGGACKGCAAAGGTAGTATATGCGCTGCTGGAAGCAACGATGAGAGCGGTAAGGAARGTAGAAGCGCGCATTGTGNTNTGNNTGTNTNTGTATGTTGTGTTAGTTTGGCAAAAGGCGTCGCTCAACGAAGCGGTTAGCTGTGAGGTGGTGGTGGTGATAGGTCAAGAGGTGTAGACGGCAGGATACATCGGTGGCTGGTCTTTATATGCTCCCCTTTGACAGATAGACTCTCCGCTCGATGAGTTTGAACTTACTTCCAAGAACGGACGCGAGTCTATCTARTCACATGATCCAAGTGGTGATGTCACGCTTCTCGACTTTTCCACGGAGGTGTAGCACGCCCAGATCAATTCCAAATTCTCCACTGCGGCAACCGAGTCGCGTCACTGCCGATGCTCGAATCCACAAACCACTTACTCCAATTATAAAGGAGTCTGTCGCTCCGCCACTCCTGTTGCAACTCACATYACATCTTTCATGGCAACACTGTCTGTCGCTCGTGCATATCAGCAATCTTTTGAAGCTCGTCCGCACACCACGCTCGCCATCACAGGTGGTGTGTTCAACGCTCTTGGTGACTTTGTTGCACAAGCATACCAGAACACGGTAAACTCTCCCGCCAGTACGATGTGGATTTCACCGTCCTGATGTTAGTTGCTTATCAGCTTGGCCGCAATGACCATGAAAGTCCTCATGCATACGATATAACTCGCACTCTCCGCTTCTTTTGYTTCGGGTTTGCCATCAGTGAGTGACTGTTCCTYCCTGTCTTCAAATCCTRGCTKATTTGTGATAGGCCCCTTACTTGGACGATGGAATCAGTTTCTTGAGCACCAGTTTCCTCTACGAACAGTTGGCAAGTCAAGTCGAGTGAGCTTGAAAGCACTCGGAAAGAGGGTGGCCTGCGACCAAATGGTCATGGCGCCCACTGGTGTACGTCTAGCTCGCCATTTCCTCGCTTTGCAATCGCTTACACAATTCATGATTCGCGCAGTTGGCCCTTTTCTTGGGCTCTATGGGCGTGATGGAAGGACGAAGCCCAGAGCACATTCGTCAGAAATATGTGGACTTGTTCACGCCTGCTATCCTTACCAATTGGAAGGTATGGCCTTTGGCACAGGTACGTTCGCTCCTATACCCCTGCTATAAACGTGCTCATCATTCTCGTAGTTGGTGAACTTCCGGTATATGCCCCTYCCGTACAGAATACCTTTCCAATCAACCTGTGGCGTCTTTTGGACCTTATATCTTTCTATTATCAATTCGCAGTACGTTTNCACTTNCCNTGATGCTTRACTTCGAATCTCAGAATAAACTTTRCAGGGAGGATGCCAAACAAGATAGACAGGYGGCCATGCGACAAACTCTTGGGTGATTACATGTTGTCTCTTTTACATTCGACGCTAGAGTATACCCATACTTTTGCATTGTACATACGACGGCTAAGAAGGCCCAGTGTATTATAAATACTGTAGATACTTTTCATGATGCACCATATTTCGGCTTGAAATARGCAGGCGGCAGAGACGCAAGCACGTCTACAAGGGGACGCTCGACAACGACAAGTTCTCCAGGCGAAATGAAGTCCGTGAACAATATGGGCCGRTARTGGGTGATCATTTTGCTGTGTCGAGGTTGCTGCGTCTCYGGCGAGTCCATGTCAACGTCATTAGCAGGATCGTTGCTCACCCCGTTCGCTTGCTTATCCCTCCTGCGCTTTTTGGAGGCCTTCACCCCCGTTTTCCGCTCCATCTGGAGTTTGCATATCCACGTCGAACCCCAGAGAAGAATATAATGATCAGATGGAGGACCATCAACCACCATATCCTCTCCCTCCGAAGGAGGCGTGCCTTCAGGAGGATTAAGGGCCATGCCAACAACRGGRTCGTGAGCGTGYGTGAAGCGTTTTGGCAGTGTATTRCACAGTTCCTTCGCCCAGGTCGGTGTCTGCTTCTTCTCGACATCATATATCTGCATCGTGTTATTGGGATAYGCCATGATSAGGAGGTTAGGCTGTCTTGAGTCAAAGACCAGAGCCTGAGCRGGAAGTGGSGATGATGGCAAAACACAATGATGCTGTATCGARTCGAGRTTGAAGATATGCGTTCGACACAAGTCGTCCGAAGTAGCAAGCCATTGACCATCCGAACTGATCGTCATTCGAAGGACTTTGGACAACATCTTGCTATCACTGTGACTTTGAGGTGCTTCGGGGACGCTCTCAGAATCGGAATCGGGATTCGACTCARCCATGTCGACATCTGTGGATGCGCTGAGACCTCTGACTACGCGACTTTGAATGAGATCATTTCGCCGTCTATGGTGATCAAAGCAGCGTAGGACAGATGGATGCCCTGAAGCTTCGCTGAGGTCRATTACAAGGACATAGCCCGAGAGAGCTAGGGATACGGCCAATTTCGAGGAGTCTGGAGWGAATGCRAACGCAAGAGATCCGGTCGAGGTAATATTTGAGTTACCACCTTTGATGATGTCSGCGAAATTCCGCACGCGAGATGGAGAGAGACCGCCATTGGACTATGCGTAGGATTAGAAGATGTACGAAAGGAGCGRTTTGTAGGCTTACATCGAGTTTGAGGGAAAACAACTTGCTTTCGTAAAGGTCTGAAACCGCTAGCCAACGACCGTCATCGGACAACCGACATGCTGTCAGRCTGGTATTGACATTGAGGTCCATGTCTAGCAGCTTCTCCCAGCCTCCCTTGTCTGGACTCACRATTGCTTCAACGTCATCGAATGAGGCATCCTTTGGTAATATTTTCCATATCGTAAGACCGTGTTCACGCATGCAACACAGGAGGCGAGCGCCTCTAGAGATACACAACGCTGGTGCCGACGAAGGTCCRGTAACATAGGCCAACTTCCTGTGATATGCATCCTCGAAGGTAGCATGCGCACTGGTGTTGAGGGGATTTATAACCTTAACAATGGTGCTTGACGCAGTGGCGGCGGGAGTGAGAATGACCATCATATCAAGTCCTCCAGAYGCCAAGATGGGTGCGACATCRATAGGGTACCGCCGCCGATGTGATGAGGGGAGAATCGCATAAGGTGGCCATATGGCGAGAGCCCGGACGTCGTGTGCGTGCAAACGMCGTGAAGCTGATTGKACCCACTTGTTYAARCCRCGTCCAGTMGGMGAYGTTTGTGCGATGTGAGAAAACTGRGTGACTTTCTGGTCCACTCCCGAGGTGTAGATAGATTTACCATCCTRACMAKCAAGTCAGCTATGATCATTGRAACGMRACNAAATWCTTACAGGGCCRCATATWAGACAGAGAACGTCYGCYCCATGRGACTGGAAACTTTGCGTTTGCGTGCATGTTTTCGAATCCCAGAACTTCACGTTCCCCATAGAGTCGCCRGATATRATKGTRCCATCACTGCGAAACCGTTYAAGACCTYARTACGAGTGMCAAATKMAARGCATACCCAAGGGCACCAACAGTCCAGACCAACGTCCGCTCTCCTCTKATRCGGTCTACCATCATTCGATCAACTGCTCTCCCAGTAGAAACGTCCCATTTCCGCAGACTGCTATCCGAGCCTCCGGTGACTAGCCATGTATCYGTCCAGTCGTTTTCTTCGTCGTCACTCGATTCATCATCATCAGCATGGGAAGTTTGATGRGGTGTATCGCGCGGAGAAGGAGGCCCCCATGCAATGCTCARTATGCGGCATTTTACTTTATCAAATCTCCGTAGATGCGTCAAAGAATCGTGGACCAGCGATATCAACCGGACCGTTCCATCTTCACAGCCGAGGGCAAGRAYACTAGATGCAGGGTTCAAYGCCATACACCAGATACTTCCACCTTGTGAAGAGATAGATCGCTGCGAGGAAAGTCAGGCCMGATTGATAGGAAAKMWNGTCGGWGAKGTCATACGCGGATGCTGCCCGACTGACTATCCCATTCCAGTAGTTCACTTCCACCTCCCGAGCTAAAGAGTCTCAAATCTGATATTTTTGGGACGTCGTCCGAGTTTATTCGCTCAGGATAACGGATAGCGAAGACTAGAGCGTCAACTTTCGAAGGATGAGGTGCTGACARTGTCTRCAGGAAAWTTTCGTGAAGACATCTTCCAATAGTGCTTCAGAGACGAACCTGACGCGTTACCCAAGCCTGTGATGACTGTAGCTGGCCCGGAGCCCATTCACATATGTCGATATTACCATTAGCATGACCGACGGCAAGGGTACCAAACGGTAGGTGTTCTTTTCTGGGTGCTGGATGTTTTCCCTGCGGTGATGGCAGTGGTAGCGGTGGTAAGGCCAAGGCCGTTATTGCTGATGGAGTGAAGTCGACGAATCTGCAGCGATGCACAGACAAGGTCGTTGGCTCAGCCATCGAGACTGGGAGTTCAATTAGGATGATAGGGGAGGCGCGACAAAATTTTGGCAGGTACGAATAACGTGACCAAGCATTTGTTTCCTTCCGTCACCTCCGCCAACCAGCCTCTTCCACTTTTTCAAGGCCTTACCACCATGTCATTCCTTAGCAGAGGTCCAGGAAACTCCCCAAATGGCGTCAATCCTGAACGGATAGAAATGGCCGTCACTGAGTACGTCTTTTTGGCCCTTTTTGACCATGCTTCGGGCTGAACTTTCGCGCTTAGACTCGACACTGTCACGGACTTCTTCAACCGGATGGTCTCGTTCGTATTCATTCAAGCTTGGCCTGTTCTGTCATTCATGTTACTCATTCTGGAACCTGATGCAGATCATGTCACGCCAAATGCATCAGTACGCGTTACTCGGAAGCTGATTTGAACAAGGGCGAAAGTGTTTGCATAGACCGTTGCGTCGCCAAGTTCAACGAGGTGCAGAAGAAAGTTGGCGAAAAACTGCAAAATAGAGGCGCGGCAGCAGCTAACGGTGGAGGGGCAGGCGGGTTCGCTGGTCTGTAATCGTCGCTGTATTCACTCTGCTCGCCCATATGCTATAGATATACCACCCCCTCATTCATATCCCGTCCTACGGAGAGAAACAGATAAACAAGCTCGCCCTCGGTCACTTCATATACTCCCACGACGCGCCCCGTGGAAAGTCGAATCAAGAAGGTCAAGGGGTCTTATGCCTTTGCGCCAGGGAAGCACTCAGCCATGGTCTTGGAGTGCTTGTTCTGTGAATGTTCCTCCAATCTGTTGCAAGACCATTGCATATCAGAACATCTCTGATAGCGGCGCTGAAGACTCACGCTGGGGCTCGGGTGGTAATCAACTACGCGGCGTCTGGTGAGTTCATGGAAATGGGTCGTGCACAGTGTTGCTAGACTCACGAATGATTGTCTACATGTAGAGCAGATAATAGACTTCGCGGCCTCGTTGACTTTGGCTTGACTCTTCGAGCCCTTCGCTGCGCCTTTATCTGCATTGCGCTCGCGTTTTTGCTGAGCTTTGGCACCCTTTGAAAGATCGGATCAGTCTCGCAAATATTGGATCGGCTGCCTCTGGAGGAGCGACGAGGCTGACATTACCCATTTTAGAGCCTTGGAGATCGGATTGACTGTGAAGGTGAAGACGGTTGGTCGAAGGAGAAGAGATCTCTGCTT
>JAPEVF010000311.1:0-51933 GCA_029747585.1 Pleurotus djamor | reverse complement strand
TCTACTTCTCCCGCCGCGAACTCGCTCCCTTGGGTATACCACCGCATCTCCCGCCCACACGAGATGTAGCGGAGAGGGTTTTTAGGGAGAGTGTATTGAGGGATGCACGGGAAAGGGAGGGGAGGGGCGAGAGCGTGGATTGGGAGGAGGTGGAGAGGGTGATTAAGCAGGGAAGACCGGTTGGACCGACGAAGGAGGATATGGGGGAGTTTAATTTGTTTAAGGGGACGCAGGTGCCGTTGGACACTACGACCCTCTGTATCTCCCCCACCACCTCTTCCTACGTGGTTCGCACGACGTTGGAAGAGGAAGAGGATATGGTGCAGGCGCAGAGGGAGGGAACGAGGACGTGGCGCGCCTCACCCGGGGTTGAAGGTCCTTTCGATCCTTCGTGGTTGACCGACCCGGCGATCCTCTCCATCGTCACGTCCCCCACAAGCACACACGCTCAACTCGTCGCGCTGTACACGGCTCTCCAACAGTCTGCGAGGAATAGGAATAACACGTTGTCAACGTCGAATTCCGGTTCAACTTCAACTTCACCTTCACATGGCGGGAAAAGCAATAGTAATATGGTGGTACCGCCGTCGGTGAGGTGGGATGATGATTATTTCCGGTCGAGGTATTGTTATAGTCCGTTTTTGGTGCATGGGAAGAGGAATGGGAGGGTGTATACGCCGGGGTTGATGCAGGGGTTGTGGCAAGGACGGATGTTGGTACGTTACCCCTCTTTTCTTTTCTTGACCTCCTCTTCATCATCTTCCCTTCCTCCTCCCTTCCTCCCTATCCCCCTCCTCTCCCCCTCCCTCTCCCTCTCCCCCACCTCACCTTCAATAACACATCACCTTCAATAACACATCAACATCTCTTCTAACCTCACATTTGTTCATTCACGTTTAGATCCCGGACGAACCGCCGTTCTTCAACCTCATGGGGACACCCCACCGGCCGACGAATTTCGGGGAACATACGTTGTATACGATGACTGTGCCGTTGTATATGCGGTTGGAGGAGTGGCATTGGGTGAAGGGGAGTCGGAGGAGGGGCGTGCAAATTGGTGGTGGGGGTGGGAGTGGGAGGAGGGGCGAGTTGAGGAAGATTAAAATCAAAACCAAAATCGACGCGCTCGCGCACGCGAATACCGACGTCGACGTCGACGTTAGGGATGGTGCAGAAAATATGGGGAATGTTGATGAAAAAGAGGTTGCGTGGTACGAAGCGAGCAACGAACAGAAGATCGCTGTGTTGGTGGAGGAAGAGAGGGAGGAGAATGGGGGGCCGTTGAGGCCTCCTGAGAGGCAGGATAGGATTGATGAGGGGTTGGATAGTGCGTGGTGGCCTGTGGGGTGTGTTGAGGAAATGCGCGGCGATGTGAGTATATTCACTTTTCTCTCTTGCTTATCCTCCTTCTTGCATCCCTCTCTTTATCTCAAATCAATTCATTGACGTATTTTTATCGGGATTTCTATATAGACACTTTCGATAACCCGCCCACGCGCTGAACTCACTGATACCCCTTCGATGTACGAGAGGTTCAAGCGGGGAGAGGGTAATTCGCATGAGGGGGCGTATTGTACGGGGTGTTTGGAGAGGGAGGGGGAGGAGGGGATGTTGAGGAGGGTGGGGTGTTTGCAGGGAGAGAGGGCGATTGAACAGAGGGTTGGCGGTGGGAGGGGTGGGAGTGGGAGGAAANCGCGCGAGGGTTGATGATGATGACGACGAGGAGGAGGAGGAAGAGGAAGGATTTCCCTCTGCGTCGTCTTCGTCTTCGTCCTCTCGTCCGCATTCGCATTCACATCCTACTGCAACATCATCATCATCATCATCAACATCAGCTTCGTCATCAGCTCCTCAAACGCAAACAGACGACGAGATCCTTCATTCCCTCCTTGGTGGACCTGCGGGCTACGAAAAGTTCTGGAAGGATATTGGGTTGGGACGTGCGATGAAGAGGAGGAAGGGGGAGGTTGCGGGGATGGCGTATCGTAGTAGGAGGGATGTGGATGAAGATTATGTGAGGAGGTTCGTTTCGAGGGATCAGCCTCACCCTCAGGCTCAAGGAGGCGCTGCTCCTGGTGCTCCTGGTGCTGGTGTTAGGAACGAGGGTGATCCTATGGATGTCGACGGTGATGAAGATGATCGTGACCACGACCACGACGACGCCATGGACGAAGATTCAGAAGCCTCAGACTCAGACTCAGATGCCTACGAATCAGACAACGACGACGATGATGATTCAGACGACCGCTCCTCCCAAATATCCGACACCTCCACTACCATCCTCGACAACACCCACTCTCTGCACACCCCACCCTGTACCGGCGTCTCCGACATCCTCCTCACAGGATCCACCGACGCCTCGCACTCTGTTGCGTGGAATCCGTTTATCTTTCGGGGGAGGGTGAGGAAGTGGGATGGGCTGGTGGGGGTGTTGAGGGTTAGTCGGGAGAGGGGGTTGGGGAGTTTGGTGTTTATGGGGTATGTCGTTGGGGGGAGGAATTTCGTGGGGAGGTGGAGGAGTGTGGGGATTGAGAGGGCGGGGNAGGCCGGCGTGGGAGGGGCCGTTCTCGATGTCGAGGAGGGAGTGAGGAGGTGGTGTTTTTTTTTTGTATGTGTTTTTGTTGTTCTGAATTTTCATACCGCCACCCGGTGTCGCCGTTTTGGCTGCTTCGTGTGTGTGTTCTTTCTTCTTCTTCTGATATACCGTCCGATGGACTTTTTGGCCACTTGCATCGTATCGTATCGCATTCTCATTTCTTTTGGCATCTTACCTATATCTCTTCATCCCTCCATCCCTCCATTCGTATATACTCGCATCCATGTTCATCATCCCCATGCTCGCCCTCAAGCTCACTCCGTACTTATAGTCTCTAGAGTATTCAGTATCACTTCTCGCATTCTCGCATCATCTTGGACGCTCCATATATCTCGTATATTTCTACCTATTTACCTATCTACCTTGTGTCCGTACACCCGTCTTTTTTNGTTTTGCTTCTCTACTTGTATTCGCTTTTTTTTGCTATTGTTGTTGTTCGGGTAGTTTGGCTGACTTCTTGGGAATATACACGCGTCGCGTAGTAGCAGCGCTACTCAGTTCAAGCTTCGGGTTGAGGAACTTGAGGAACTTGAGTACTGTACTCCTGTTTGTAAAGGGGACGCTGCAAATCCCCTGAGGGGCTCGATTTTTCGACGCTTGGTTCCAACTTGGTTCTCACTCCTGTCACCTCTGTATCCCATTCCCGTTTGCTGGATCCGAGTCCAAACCAGGCCAGTTACGTCTTCGAGGAATCTTTCAACGATGTCGTCTGTTGACGATAACATTGCCGCTTCGTTCAAGACGGTCAGCTGAGCTTTAGCATCTCAGCTACACTTTCCCTTCAATTCACGCACTAGATTGATCTAGGCTGACGCGCGATTCATGGCGCAAGAAGTCACTCATACCACGTACATGTTTCCACCACCACCTTTGATCGACGACACTAATGTCACGCAAGAAGATCCGTACTTTAACATGGTACGCGCACCGTTTCGGTTGAATCCACTACATGACCTCGAGTCGGTGTGGTGGTTGTTGGTGTGGACGATCTTGCGTTATGTGACGCCTTTGGAGTCTTCTGCGAATTCGGATATGGGCTCGTCTCATTGGAGAAAGTATCAGAGAGAGAGACAGGAAACGTTGAGGCGGAAACAGAATATGTATATCGACATCTTCGTCCCCCCTTTCCCCAAACGACCCTACGCTTTCCCTTCACCCGATATTTTTGCTTCGCTCCCACATGGATTCGGTACGACGACGCTCTACTTGGAGAGACTGGTATCGTGGGTACGGCAATATCTGAGGAGTCAGTACCAACGCGTTGAGGCATGCCTACCCGATCGTATTGACGATGAAGCGTTTGGTTTGAATGTGGACACATCTGATGTGTATACTGTGATGATTCGTGCGTTGGATGATATGTATCAGAGGGTCGGGGAGGAAGGTGTTGATAGGGTGGTTAGAGTTGTGGATGTGTATGATTGGAGCGGCGTCGGGTACGACTATGACTCCAGTTCATCGTCAGGAAGTAGTATGTAGTATACGGGAGGCATGAAACCGCTGGCCATCGCTCTGGTACATACATTCCGATTTCAGGCGTCATGCATGATGCATGAGGGTATGAGTGCCCGGGCATCCCATTTGCCCTGCACGCACCTAGGTATGTAAGTGGCGGGCCGCGGTTTCGCGATTTTGAAATTCGGCTACTCACCTAAATTACTTCCTCCTAGTCCCGTCGCAGCATACCGCACCGTCGATCATCGACAGCTATAATGCTATAGGTATCGATATTAGGTACTAGTTCCTCAGGAAAAACGTATGTCCCTTCTTGTCCCTTACCCACTTATGTATTTACATGCCCTATCTTGTGCATTTCACGAATAAACACATTTAAAACCCTAAGTTGAGCTTAAAGTCTGTCCTGAGCTTGATTAAGATTCCTGAATAGTTTAGGCGGGACGTACCTGAGGCCTCTAAGCCTGTAAGCCTACGGTAAAATTCTTGGTCACGGTATGCATGATCTTTTCTTTATCTAGACGACGGGGTCTTCCATTGTCGTCGTCGTGGTCGATGGTCCCTTGACTCAACGTGCGGGCACGTACTGGGATTTCCCGAGAATACTCGAATTTCAATGTCCTCCAGGCTCGAAGCTCGACGTCCTTCTCAGCGGCGACGCTCGATCGTTTCCCGTGCTCGTTCCTTTTCCTGGACCGTTTCTAGCGTCGATGGAGAGCACCTCCCCGAAATGGGATTAATTGTGCGCTTTTGATGCTTCGGTAGAGTAATGATGAGGTGAATTTAGAAGACGTTGGATTTTTTGAAGGACAGCGAACATCGACGGGGGGCTGTTGTGGCAATCTTTTACGCAAACGAAGATGCTCCTGAAACCCTGAGGTTCTCCTGAATGATTGAAGACAAACGGCAGCGGAAACTGCCGAAGTCGATCAACTTCTCCGCTTCTGCCATGCACACCAGCGCTTTGACCGATTGTTTCTGCACCGTTTCTCGTGGTTCCTTCGTCCTACGCTGAATTTGAAAACCCCAGGCTTCTCTCGCTGCCTGCACCATGGTTTTCATGCTGAAAAGTGACTGCTTGATGACTGCCCTGCCTAGCTTGCTGCATGACCCCGACCTCAAAATCAGGTCCACAAATCCAAGCACACTGGCAAAGTCCGCTCGGGCTGTTCGCTACTGGTTCCCTCATGAAATACTCCGCTCTTTCGATATAGAACATCGTGCACCGTTTGACGCGTCTTCTTGAGTTCTTTTTCACAGTTTCATTGACTGTTCCCCGGACCGAAGACGCGTGGAACGGAAATTCTTGTAATTTCAAGTTCAGCCTGAGCTTTCTGGTTGGCGTTGGCGTTGGTGGCCGTCTACCCTGGGTATCATGTACCTGGGCGATGGCGAGGAATGCGTGGAGTCCGCGGGGTATATACGTACTCGTGGAGATGGGTAACGTATTGCGTTCATATCATCGCGAATACCCGTGATATGAGAAGGCTCAAACAATGCATGTCGATGATAGGTTTTCCCAACGTTTGTGTCACAGCTCGCTAGGAGGGACATGAACGCGTGAAGGAAGAGGGTTAATGAAGAACTCTTTTTCACGTTGCCCTCGCGCATATGACTTTTTTCTGTGCTTCGAGATAGGACGCTAGCCAATGGTTCGTCGAATGGCCTCATTGGTTTCTCTCTCATTGGACCTTCACTCTAAGGGTATCACAGATTCATCCGAGCAAGCCCTCATGTAACTGGCGTACTAAATATATCCAAACTACGCGGTCCTGAGTATCTGACGAAACTCAGAGGCTTCAGAATAGGAACACACTCACATTTGCTGAGTCTTTGGTCACGAAAGTGCGCCTCACTATCGGGCATCTTTCGGTTAGTACCTCCTTTCTTACGGCACAAAGAGCGCGTTCTGATATGGATACGTGATAGTACTAGTGACCGTATATTCCCTACGCCGCCATTGACAGTGGCTGAGGGATTCTGAAACCCCGATACTCAATGGTGATGTCGTTAAGGCTGTAGTATATTGCACTGAAGAAGTGGTTCTGTGGCACAACAGCAAGCACGAACCGGTTCTATGAGCTGCTCGAATCTCTCTTCTGTCCATTTTGATGAGGCATGCAGACTGACCTGAGCCTCTCGTTGGGATGCAACCGATCGGAAGTCCGAGGTTCAAGAGGTAAGTATGTTGTTTGCTATTCAACATTGCCTAAATCGACATGCGAGCTTATGCTTATCCTAGCCATCGCCGATCCTTTCCAAGCTCTGTGTCCCAGAAGTTCTTCTAGCTCTTCCGATGGTGGATGATACCGCGAACGAGGAGCGAATGACTTATCCCTGCGCGTACTCGGCGCGAGCCACGTCCTCAAAGTTTAACTCTAACGCCATCTCTACACCACAATCTCCTTGAAAGTGTATGGGAGCCATGGTCCGGGATAAATATGTCCTATCATTCCTTCGCCTTGTGACCTGTGCGTGGGGTTTCGTTCTAGAGCTTTCCTTCATGCTTTCTCACAATGATCTTCTCCAGGCTTCTTCGCGTGCGATTAACTCAGTAATGTTTGACTTGTATAGTAACTCCCAGTCAAGCTCATAGCGATCCTGACGCGAACGTGAACGGGAACCTGGTGCACCTTCTCGGTATGTACCTTGGTTTCCAAGTCTTGCGCTACATTTCCGGCTTTTCTTACTCACGTTTGCATTGCATTGCAGCATCACGTTCGCGTCTGGAAGGGTAAATCTATCCCAAAGAAGAGGTGGTGACGTCTGCAGAGCTCCCAGCCGTCGAGCAACTCTGAGACCAATGGCCACTCCCCGCGGTCCCAGTAGGCGCACGTTCAACAGTTCGTGACCCCCTTCACTCTTAAGTCTAAGTCTAATCGCTCCACCTCCCAGAATCTAAAACACAAATAGTTCGACCGATACAAACTTTTCTTCTAGACCGCTCGTGATTCCCAGCTGTCCAATATAATATCTTCTAACATTGGCGTTGTTGCAACGTCTTGGGTACCCGTATCACAGCGTGCTCGACCACTTGACTCGGTTTTCGTACCTTGTATGGTCAACATATGCACACAGGGAAGGATACCGTGGACGCATCCGTATCTTCTTTCACCCTAAATTCCCCACCGGGAAGAGGAACACTGCGAACCTGCGAGCCTTCGTATGCACACGCATACCGTGCCGCCGATCTTCCTCTGAGGCATTATGCGGACATTCCATATGATAGCTGACGGCGGGAGGCGGGACCTTACGAATTGCTAAACCTTTCACTGGTCGCCCCTTGATCCTCTTCGTCCATCTTCCATATTTGCATCTTCCTTATGGTAACTGCGAACCAAAGCAATGATACCCGATACCTGATACCTTGAGTGTATCATCCATCAATAACAAGCATATGCAGTAACTTCCTGACTCCTCTCGCCTCTCATTCTAGTGTCCTCCGAACTCCGCTTCGGTCCGTTCACATCGACGTCCGTGTCTGTGGAAAATTATGCGTCTTCTTCATGGAATTCCTCCCCCGGAGTTCCTTGAAGACTCTGCCAAAGCATCCGAAAGTGACGTTAATAAACGTGAGTAATCATCAATCGGTGCTTACCGTACCTTACCACTGGTCACTGACTGCGTCTCCTGTAGAAAGGAAGGCGGCGTTTTNGACGAGGAAGTCACAGTGCACCGCTTCGTTGGTAAGAACTCCTTCTCATCATATGTTCTCCTGATGTTCTTACGCCATGATCAAGCTTCTGAAGAACGTTAGGTGATATGTTCTTTTCCCGTTTCCTTCTGTGGCTCTGCCTCGTTGTTCTTGTAACGCAATTCCGCCGTTCGCCTGTGCACGTTCAAATGTCAACGAATCTGATGATGTTCTTCACTCCAACTCCGCGAATCCGTGTATCATGATCATGAAAGGGACCTCTCGTAAGTTCGTTCGGTCCCATCAATAGACGATGACATATATCTTTCTCAGCAGACTCAGCTCACCTCACGGTGCACCAAACCTGGATTACTCCTACGTCCGTCTGAGTAATTCGGTTAGTTTTCAGTTCGTTTTGGGCTGTGGGGTCGGCCCCCGGCCTCGGGGATAATGCAGACTGATCAAGACGAAATAAATTGTCCGGCAGGTCGATGATGGACTGGTCTCATACTTCTCACGCGGTCTACGGTGTCCACGTCGGGGTTTACTTCCCTCCTGATTAGACCCGTCGTCATCCAGAGGCTTCGGGCGAGCAAAGCACCCCAATTTTATGGTACACACAGTAACCAACGAGGTGCTGCTAGGTAGACATATTACTGTGGGTGCTTTCGTGTATGTTGGCCCGAAATTAAATGAGCAGGCGACATTTCACAATTCGTACAAAACAATAGAGATTATTATTCGCTCACAGAAGTGTTGGTATGTTCGGGCCCATGATCGTTTGTAATTAGGGTACGTATACGAGATCAAGCCATTAGCCTCGGGTCCGCGGGGGGAAGACAAGGACTGGTACTGAATCTGGATTATCAAAGCCCCAACGTCGAAATCGAGGGATTATCAGGGGGAAGAAGGTAAACTGTACCTCGCTTGCGCCCAAGTTTGACTATGCCTATTTCAGTTCGGGTCCATAGAATCCGGATACTTAATCGGAATCGACCAAGACTGCGATGCACGGTGGACCTACTAGCTGAGTTGAAAACGCGACAAGGTGCTGCAGTTTCACGTTGTAGGTGCGCTACATTTAAGACGTGGGTGTATTTAGCATTGGGGTCAGGGATGCGAAAAGGCTAACCTGAGTATGTTTTGCGACGGGCGCCCTGGAGACGGATACTACCCACCGATTGCCATGTGGATTTCGTTATTATTATCATGTTAGTGAGACCGACCGAAGACAAGGCAAGAAAACGACTCGAATACAAGTCACCGTGAGCGTTTGCACCAAGTATCCCAAACGGGGAGAGGCATTTTGGTGCGAGCAGCAGGCTTAAAATAAGTATGAAGCTATCTTGACCGAGTTCAATTGCGTGATGAGAACCGTTGTGCAGAGTGACCCACCGTGATATAGTTCACTGTCAATGTATCACGTATCCAAGTAGACTTCAATAACCGAGCTAGGGTGCCTTGCTCATGTATCACAACCTGTTCAAAGTTTTTGGCTCATTAGTTTAGGCGAGTATAATTGTAGCCAAGTTTGATAAATTACCAGGGTGGTCCAAGGGTGGTCAGTGCGACGTGAACAAGACTGTAGGTGATAGAGAGCCAAATGCGAATGAGGCAGTGGTTGAGGGGCATTGCTTGAGAGATTGAACGGGCCGTTGGCTTTCTGACACGAACAGAGAGCACGAAAGACGTCATCTGCATGAACAACAAGGAGTTTGCGAAACGTTTCGGGGGTAAGTAGCCATGGCGGCTCAATATCGCTCTCATGGATCGAAAAGACGGGCTCGATAAGTAGCACCGCATGCGGCTAGTCAAGGAGAAATCCGCAGGCGAGGGCGGTTTGGAACCGATTTTCCAGGTTCTCATCTTCGTCCCAACTGTATCAAAGTCGCCAGCTAGGCTCCAAGCTTCGAGGATTCTCACCTAGGTGTGCAGAAACAGATGAGTAGGCTGGATGGGTAGACCGGGGAAGTAGAGGGAAGACGAACGTTCGAGAGCACGGGGACCTAGGCTCAGCACGCATCTTTGGTTATGATGTATGATCTTTACTCTTCGGCTGCGCCTTATCTCCCACTTTCCAGAACGCATGAAACCCGAAAGAGAACAAAAGGACGTCGCCTGCCACGGTGTTCGTACCCAGGCGCAAGAGGGTCACTTGCGTGGTGTATTGTGGAGACGCATCAAACGATGGGCGTGATGAAAACACGGCAGCCATGCATGCCATGGTCTCATATTAAGGTGCGCATGAGGTCAAAGAGAAGCGAGGTGGTGTGGGACGGATGGTGCTGAGAGTCAGGGCGTTATTGTTATCGCTATGCGTGACAGGGATTACGAACATACCTCGAAGAGGCCATCAAACCCTATTCCACGGCGGATAATTGGGATGCGGGCTCCCAATCCACGATAGTCGGTTAATCCCTGTTAATCCCAACGGCGCGTACGGTTGTTGAGTGACTCGACGACTGGCCCAGCTTCAGAAATTGCGACGAAATGATGTGGGACAGTGGGGGGAGGGGAAGAATGGGCTGGAGGAAAGGGAGGGTCTGACGGTAGCTAACTAGCCATGGCTTAACTCTGCGCAGATGGGACAACGCAGAGAGGAGGGGGAATGGGAACCATGGGGTATCTGCGCAAAGCTGGAAACCCCCCATGTTTACGGCTGGCGGGTGCCGCAAGTCGCCGATACTTGTGGCCTAAAAGACGAGCGGTACCTTGGCTCTGTGGGTGAACTATTGTTCTATGTGAAGAGTGTTCGGTTCGTGGTGGATAAACAGCACTCACATTTTTTCCTAGAACGTTGCCATAGCCTACACAGCGTGACACGCTTTCCTGGGGGATCCAAAGAATTTGGCATGGAACATCGAGATGGTCGTAAAGGTTCTTCCGTCCGTTTGCTTCGTGCTTGTATTAGCGCGTTGGGTCATGCGAGAAGCTGTCGGATTGGAGGGTCGAATGGGATGACAGGTGGCCTAGACTAGGTCAACGTTGTAAGATCGCAGGTGGAGAGAAGGAAATACCAATCAAGACCCCCATAGAGAATCTCCCAAATGATGCGGGTGAGAACATCCTAGGGCGTTAATGATGCGTAGGCGGCAGGCTTCACGGCCGCGACTCATGTCAGGTATTCGGAAAAATGGAAGGAAAGGTGCACTAAGGCACAAACACCGGCACCTGCCCTCTTGCTAGCAGGATCGACATCAGCGGCGGTAAATCTGCTCAGCATGTTGTAGCTCGGCGGTAACAAAACGGGTAGTTGGTTGGTGTGTTTGACGCGGCGAGGTCAATAATAGTAAAAATATGAATGTGGTGTAAACGGCGGAAAGGTGGGGCAGGGGCCGTCGTGGCGGACCAGGTCATACGCGGGTTGGCTTTGGACCCCAGCCTGAGAAATCACAATCCCTAATTCCTGTGTCATGCCGAATTTGATCTAGATAGAATAGAGGAATCTGAGCAGTAGCGAGCTGGTCTAGGCACTTGATACCTACGTTGTAAGTGCGAAAAAAAATTGTCCACAATTTGACAAACCGGAACCACAACATTTTAAAAGTAATCGGAAGCGGCTTTCTGAGAAATGGGATCGAATCAGATTCAATCGTGTTGGAGCTGAAGAATAGTTCTTACCTGACGCTGATGGGTATCAGTAAAATGCCGTCCCCAACCCTCCATACCTCCCTTCAATTCTGTAAATGGGTAAAAGAAACACGGCGACGACTGACTTCGTAGAATAAGCGATGCTTGGAAATCCTCCGATGTGACCGACATGAGTAGTAGCCAGCACCAACAAGAAGGGTTATGGTTTGGGAGGAAGAAAATATATTCCACTGTCGGTACAAGCGAATACGAGAGGCCGAGCTAGCGAGCGATAGAGAGATACGAATCTTGGTTACCAATGTGACATAACTTGAAGTCCAAGCCGGCTATTGGTAGCGCCGCCACAGGTAAGTTACGTCTGGAAATATTCTGGGAATTCCCGAGCTGAATATCGCCTCCAAGTCTATTTTTGATGAAAGGGGATACGAAGAGTTCTGAGTCACTGTAAATGTCGAGCCACCCTGACGTCTGGGCTCTGGAAGGTCTCGCATACGGAGAACACGGTGACGGCTAGCCAATCCCAGAAAGAGATGGAGGTAACATGCCGTGAAAACACTGGAAATTTCAAATTATTAACGAGGAATACTTCACATTGGATTGGGCACTGACCGTAGACTTTAGAGAATTGAGCTAGTAGCTCCCGTTACTCACAAGAATTCCCGGTGCGCGATCATGTGGCTTCCGCGAGAGCCACATATGGAGAGCCTTCGCTTTCCTACTTTGGTAAGTTCGAAGCCTCGACCTCCCACACCTTAACCACTTTATCAACCCCTGCGTCGATAAACAACTGGCGCATATCGACAAGGGTGTCGATGAAGGTGGTGAATACATCTAAATCAAAGGCATCAGCGGGGATAGGAATGGTCTTCTCGACGGCCATGTATTGTCTTTTGAGATATCGCCCAAGGTTCGCACCGAGCCGTTCTGCTTGGCTGTCCGCAGGTAACGGTGCCCACAGAGCGGTGGATGCAAACACACAGTGTCGGAGACGGAACGGATAATTGAATAGTCCGGCGTACAGATGCTGTTTTGCTTGGAGCAGCGTCCGTGTAGGCACGGACGAAACGGGCGTGTATCGAAGCAGGGTCCACATCAATACCCACCACACAGACTCTAGATCATGGAGTGGGTTGTGGAGGAAGAGATATACCTCCTCTATAGGTGCCACGGGCACGGGACAGTCGAAAGGTTCGGAGAGGTAGCCCGATGCCTTGACTTCTAGAGCCATGAACTCAGGTTTCCCCTAGATCTCTGGTGAGCTCTGCGTCAGACATGAGATTGGGGAGGACTTGCGACAGAATCATCCGCGCGGACAGCTGTCTTCGGGTCGTAGAAAGAGACGAAATCAAAATCAGCAAGGCGAGCTTTTCCATCACATATGATGATACTCCAGGGACTGATATTGCGATGAACGGCATTAGCACCGATCCACATTACTTGTAGGGCTGCGGAGGGATGAGCATAGTCCATAGATTCAACGAAGACTAATGGCACCTTTGACAATGTCAATGAGATATTGTAACATATCCAACAAACTGCGCGAGTCATCGTATTTTGTCCCGACATGTTCCCATAATGTGCGATCATGAAAACGGGGGACATACTGCAAGCCGATGTTGATGTGATGGGTGTAGGATGGTGGAGCCCTACTCCCCCAGATGCCCCACAATAAAGATTGGATATCCAAAAAACCGCGACGGTCCTGTTTAAAGGCCTCAACGCTAGCTTGGGCCGATAGCTCTCCTCGGCGCAGAAAGTGGCATGTTGTTACAGGGCGGCGGACGGATTCACAATCGACAAGCCGCACGAAGTGGTTATCGACCATCTCCTGGTCGACATCAGGGTTGTCAACGAGTCGATCCATCAGCTGGGTCCATAGTTCGCCTTCCGTGGAGTGTGTTCGCTCAATCCAAGTGTCCTTGAGAACGTAAAGAGTCTGCATCGAGTCGCCGAATCTGGTTGCCGTGAAAACACGCGTGCAACGTCCAAGGATGCCTGAATCCCAGTAATGGGTCATTATTTCAAATGCGTTGTACCATTCATTATTCAGACGAATGGAAGTGAAGCCTTCATGACGGTGGATTGAGGAGTTGTAGCCATGAGTTTCAAGAGGAATCTGGTTTGGACTGGGCGGCAGGCCGGTGTGATATGGGCAACTCAAATCCCGCCTTGACTTCTCCAGGATATGACAGAAGGCTAATCCAACAAACAGTTTGACGAGATGCGCAGGATTCTGCGTTAAAGTGTGAGTACATGAGCGATAGCTTTGCATCGGGAAGAGGGACTGACAACCGTGAAATTGAACGGCACGGTCACCATGATATGCGAGCGAGCGAAGAACCAAAGCCGGGAGGTGTGGTGCTCAGCGGTGATGCCGTAGAAGAACATCCTGCGAAGGTCATGGAAGAGGGTTTGTTGGGCTGACCACATGATCTGGTCGACGTTCTGCAGCGAGTTCTTATCAACGGAATATGGTCAGAGAGACATTCAAGGGGCGTACGCTAGCAAAATCGTCCAAGGTATGATCCCCCTTGAGTATGATGGCCACAACTTCATCTTCGAATCCATCCGGTTCTTCGCTTGATCCAGCAACAAAAGCTGGAGTTCGTGTCCAGAGGAGGCTAGGATGTGCTTCGTCAGGTTCGTCAGACTCAGAGGTTTTATCTGGCGTATAGCATGACGCTATCATTGGCTGACTCCGGAAAACTTCAGCAGCGACATCGCTAACGTTTGAGATAAATTCATGGAAGGGACGAAAGTGGTCCGTTTGGGTGGTGGTGTCGAAACCAAGAATCAACCCGTCCTTGGTAATGTTGCCCCGTTCCTTGAGCTTGTTTATGACGACTTGATTCGTTTCTCCAGCTACAGAGGGCACCGCAACTTTCAAGTACCGTTCTACTTCGACGACAGGGATGAAAGACATGCTTTGGAAGCCGTAGCTCGTGGTTCAGATGAAAGTTTCAGGGGGCAATGGGGAGACGGGTCTAATGAATTCGTAACGCGAGCGGAAGGTCAAGTAATGGCTGAACTAGCCAGACGACGAAGTAACTTCCATTGAACAATGAACTTGGAAGACTAATGGAAGTTAGGTGTTGCAAAGCGATCCGGCGCTCTCGGGACAAGCGCCAAAGTTCTTGAACTCGACCACCACCACCAACGTTGCACACGACCACCCTCGAATTGCTTGGACCGGGTGGCTATTTCCATATTCCAATCAAACACACATATCTATGCAGGGGGCCCCGAAGCTTTGTCAGTTTCTACAATGAACAAAGACAATGGGACAATGGGACAACGCCACAATGGTGTAAACGAATAAATACCTCGAACGCGGGCTCGGTGAGTAGACACTTTTTCTCTACGCCAGCCGTATCCACTCATACTCGACGAACAGCTTTAGCTGACTCTCCTTCTCAGAGCTGCGCTCTATCATAATCATGCTGTTCGCCCTCTTCTTTGTCACCGCTTTTTCATGTTTTTCGACATGGGCCATGGTCATTCCATGCCATAAACCAATCATTTCCAACTCGACCGGAATCACCGCTGCTCAGCTCATATCGATCTCACCGTCGACTGCTTCGTGCAATGTGTCGGCACAATTGCACATTCTTCTTGTTCGATTTTCACTCATACCATTTTGTTGTAGCTTTCCTGAACCAGGTACTCCTGGACAGGGTACACGAAGCCTCATGTCGTTCCCCTTCGTCCATCAATACGCCGTTGACACACCTTCAACGCGCTCACGCGCCCTTTCGTTGGCCCCCAACGTCACGGATCCATCCATTTCAAACACCACGAAGAACGCCGTTCTTGACCTCGTCTTGACCGATGAACTCAGCTTCGCTAGCGCTATGTGGTTCTACAAAGCCAGCGGTCTCAACTCTCTCGGCTGCGCGAATAATAAGACCATGGTCGACGGTCTCGTTTCGCAGACGCGTCAAGGCTGGGAGGATTACATTACGGGGTGTATCTTTACCCAGGTCTCGCCTGAGAGAGAGGCTGTTTGGAACAGGACGATAGAGGTGCTGAACGGGTGAGGGACCGCTTCGAAGCCTTTTTTCTATTTCTATTGGAATCTTGCTGTATCCATATCACGTCTAACTGTATACTTCGACCACCACTACATCACGACTGTATCATGCTACTTATTTGTGACGCCCTAGGCTCCGCTGCTCCCAGCTTCAATATACTGTATTGCCTTCTTTCGTCTGGCTACTTCCAAATACTAGTGTTTTCTCAGCGACATATCCTCAGTGTGCATGCTGATATTTAGGCGCGTCTCATATTCAACAATTTGGTGATGAACGCCGCCACTAACCTTTCTCATTCCCAACAGTAAAGGCCTTCCAAGTTGCTTCTAAGACTTGCGATAGACTTTTCCCTCCTTCATGACAAATTTAACTCCAGTCTGGCCATCAATCATCTTACCAAACCTATCCACCTCTCCAGGCCCAATGTCCTTGAAATCGCCAGCTACTCCAATGATATCTGCCGCCCAACCAGGGCGAATGGCACCAAACGGCATTGCCCCATCCTCTAAGGCAAGGTTGATGTCATCTATGTTATCCGGATTGTTACCAGTGATACATCCCCAGCCACATATTGTCGCCCATCGGAGGATATCCCTCCAGTCAGCGCCGACTTGATACATCAACTTCATCTCCAAAGAATTCTCTCCGTGGGCGAATACGCCTGTATCTCCACCTACGGCCATTCGTATTCGTGGTGACTTGGCACCAGATATGTACGGGAGAGCGGCTTGAAAGCTACGGACACCCCGCTCCCAGGAAGAGTAGTACCCAGTCGAATTGGAATTGTCGGTCTTCGCGCTTTGACTGGGAGACAGCGTGTAGTAAGCAGCGAGAGTAGGAACCCATACTGCTCCACTCTCCTCAAAGAGTCTCGCCACCTCTTCCAATTTGTCTTGGGATCGTTCTTCGGACCTCTGGGAGGAATTTTTGGTTTGAGGGAAATCGAAGAGGTCTGTTCCATGTTCAACAGAGTCAACCCCGAGACGGAGAAGGGATTTGATCGTCTCGTAGTTCGTTGCATGCGCTGCGACTCGAATGATGGGTTTCCCTGTAAGGGGAGACTTGAGGGAATGTGATGCGGTGATCATAGCTTCAACCTCGGGAACGGAAAATGTTGGTAATGACAAGGCGGCGGGCGCAGGAGCGAAGGAAGTGGATAAGCGCGACAAGACGCGATAGTCTGATAACTTCTCAGCAAAAGATCGCGTGAAGGTTTAAGACAGAATTACCGGCGTAAATCTAAGTGAAAAGATAAACACGTTAACTAAGCGAAGCATTCTGCTGGGAAAGGGTGTGTACCTTAATCCAGTCGGCTCCAGCCCCAATTTGCCTTCTCACTTCTCTTACACAATTGTCGACACCATCAACCACTTCAGCTCCTGTGACGCCGTCTATACCTTCTTGGTTCGGGTGAATTGAGCTTTTAGGGCCTGGAATATCATGTCGATGAGCTGTCGAAGCAAATCCCTGAGAGGTCTTTGGACGTACCGTAGCTTCCAGTTGAAACGAGTGCTCGATTAGCACAGAAGTATCGTGGACCGGGAATCAAGACTTGCGAGAGGCATTTTCGGAACGCGATGTCAGCATCGCCAGCGCCTTCCGTGCCAAGATCCCTATGAAAGATCTCAGTTCGCGCCGACGGACAGGGCCTCAACACCTTGCAACACACCGCACGGTGGTGAAACCTGCCATCAATGTGTCTCTGGCATGATTGGTGGCTCTGATCGTTCTTTCCACGAGAGACTCTGTCGTCAATTGATCATTCCAAGATGTTTCTGAGTATGGATGCAGAAAGACTAATGGAATCCTGTCAGCATTCCGAATGATGTGGAGGTTAATGAGATACTCACAATGAACATGGACATCCACAAATCCCGGGAGGATAGTCAGCTCTCGACAATCAATGATACGGATGTTTGTATTTTCTTGAGAAGTCTCGGGGAATCGCGCGAAAGAGCGAACAGCGAGGATGCGTCCGTGGCTTTCGTCAACCTCGATTAACTGTCGCGATGCGATTGTCCGAGTAATGGGGTCAAAGAGTTTTCCAGCATAGATATGGGCTGTCTTGACGATCATGGGGATGTGTGAGCAGAGTCACTCGCACGATTCCATGGGAGCTTTCACAAGGATGCATGGAAGAACTGCAAGAAGCTAAAGTGGGAGGGATATTAGGAGCCAGGGGCTTCCGTCCTCAGGGAACGGAAGTCGGAACGTTTCAAAGTGGAACTGTGGCTTGCATAGACCGACATCAGTAAGACGGAGTCAATCTGGTTCTAGCTTAGATATTCGCTGGATAGATCATCATAGCAAGAAATGCAAGAGAGTACCACCAACTGAAGACCAAAAGGGTACATTGTTGCGAGGGATTCAGCGGGCAAGCTGCGACTCATACGGATTCGGGGACGGTCGAAAAAATCCACACCCCCTGCGTTTCGCGAGGGAAAAGCCTACCTCCGTAGCGTATTTTACTGTGATAGAACGGTGATCATTTCAGCTGAGATACCAAACACGCGCATTTGATTTTATCCTGAACAACCATGCTCTAGTTGAATAGAGCTTTACAAGATACCAATACTGTCGACCAGACCGACTAAGAGAGACGACCGCAGATGGAGAAAATGATTTAGTGGACGATATATAGCCAGGGTGTGTATTCATGATACCACAGCCCTCATCCGAGCCTGTTTGGAATTCATCAGAGTTATACTATGGATCCTGAATCTGGAGGACTTACTTCTCAATATTCAGGATAATTGGCAAGAGCGGCGAAGTCCTTCTTGGTATACAAAGCGACGATGTTGTCAGCTTCACCAAGGGGAACTTGGATAGACTTCTCGACGCCAGCGCCATCCTGGTAAGTGAACCCAGAAGGACCGCAAGTGGTATTATCGGCTACATCGCGAACGGCGATGCCTTGGTCACCTCCCCCTACAGGAGATAGGAACCAGTTCATGTGCGAAGCACGAGCCCCACCACCATTCCAGCACCTATCGCCAGGACCGAAGACGGCAAACAGGAAATTGCGACAGGTGTTGCCGGTGTATCCCTGTCCTTGAGTTCCAAGAGGGAGCCCGAGGAATTGAACAGAGACACCAAATCCTGTAGGGAGAGCGCAACAGACGGCTCCCCCATCTTCGCAGAAGAAGTTGGGTCCTGTGCAGGAGATAGTAGAAGCAAACCCGGCATAGCGGATAGCGCTAGCCATGGGGCTGAGAGCGAGTGCGAGAAGAGCAGTTGGTTTGGCGAAATTGAAGAGCATTTTTCTGGTGTGGATGGAGGTCTCTGAGGGTGAATAGACTCGGTAGGTGTCTGGAGAGCATTGGGACCAAGTTACCGACCTTTTATGCGCTAGACGGGTGGTTAAAATAAGCATGCCTAGATGAACCTAGGAGGGAGGTGAGTATAGGTCTGGAGCTCTTGTTTTGTTCAGTCAACAAAGTCGCGCGAGAGCAGGCTGCTGCGTCGAAGTTCGAAGTGGTATTGATCCGTACAGTATGGAATGAATCTGCGCTTGATGGATGGGAAAGGGGACATGGCCTACGAAGGAACTTGAAGGGCAACTTCCAGACGGCGAACGCAGTGGAAAGTGCAGACAGGAGGTAAAAGCATAGCGTTGCACGTCGAGGACGCGATGATGAACTCCTAGAGGTAAATCAGCGCCATCTCAACTGTTGACGCTGATGCACGGAGAACTGTACCTTCCCCCGAGAATTTTTAATTATCTTTTGATGCGCAGTTAGAAGTACACAGAGCCTAGATACTTTCAATCAAGGGCTTCTGACGGATTCAAGGAATCGATTCTCAGGACCTCCGACTGACAACTCGAAGCTGTGGTTAATTGGGATGCGTGACCGTCTTCTTGACGCAAAATAACGCGAACGGGTTTTCCCTGACGCGATAGAGTAGTAAGGAGTTAATCGGGAGCAAAGCGACGCTGCATGACTTCCTTCATAGAACTGAGAAGCTTCGACTACCGGGGAGCGTGAGGCCAGATACGTACTTGAGTCCTGAGTATGATCTCACTCGGGAGATAGTGTAGTTGCTCCGCTTAAAACGGTGCTGTTCAATAAGTGATTGATCGATTTGAGGAGGACTCATACTCACATCGTTGAGGAAGGTATGGACGGACTAGTCGAGACCCCGAGCGAAGTTCGTATAACTCGCAGGTTATCAAGCAAGAGATGTTTCCTGAGGTTTATTCTATAACTGGAAGCGGCACTGCAGAGAAGAGACTATCAGTAGTTGACACTGGGAGAAGACTGTCGCATTTTTCGGCAAGCCGAAAGCTTTCGTGCAGCCGATAATTTAAGGGTTCAATCTTCAGCTTCAACCTTCAAGGGTGGAGTCGACCCACGAGCAGAGAGAGAGGCGAGTATAATACATTTATTGTTGTATTGGTTCTTGAAAGGCAAGGATGCGTGTATGCTACATATAAGTAGGTTAATCAGGATGAGTATGATACTTGGGATATATGGAGTGTTCAGTGTTCTTTGGCAGAAGCGTTCGACGTTACCACATTCTCCATATCCTATAACGTCCAGATTTGGTTCTTATTTCCGTAGAAGCATTCCCAGGTCTGGATGACATTCCCGTTCCAGTTGTTGCCCCCGGTAAGATCAAGACATTGACCTGTGCGTGACATTAACATTGATGCATGAATGAAACAGCGAGGAAGTGGTGACATACCTTTTCCTTCTAGGGCAATGTGTTTGTCGCCAGTGTACCACCACTTCTGAGCTCCTAGGTTATCGAAGCATTGCCATATCTTTAGTTGGACCCCGTTTCCTGGAGCTGAAAATGGTAATAACGTGAGTCGCATATGCGGGGACAAGTTCGTTCAGGGCTTACTCAAACCAGAGTCAAGGCAGAAGTTGGTACCGTCGAGTTGAATCTTGGTAGGGCCTGGACTCGCCCGAATGCGCCATTTTTGAGCGGCAGATCCGTTACAGTCGTAACTGAGGGCCAGACGTGAGCACAGTGAAAATACGACATTGAAAGCAAGAATGAGACGGACATCTGAACCGGGGTACCGTTTTCCACCTTCGCCGCGCGGATGTCGAGGCATTTCCTATTGTCGCCATTAGGGTGGATTTGATGGACTTCACCCGGAGCTTGAGGGGGTGGAGGTGGTGGGGTTTGCTTCGAGGGAGGGGGCTTTCCGTCTGGGCAGAAACTACAGGACGTTGAGACAAGGTAGGACGACGCGGTATAGATAAGACCACGTACGTTACGGTGAAGCTGACATCACCTGGGCAGCGATAAAGTGGTTGTCCAGGAGGGTGACTACCTGGAGGTGGGAGGTGGTTTGGCCGGCTTCGATAACCGCCGCTACAGCTCGGGCCATCGCATCGCGCTTCGGGACACCAGCCCCAATCCTAGGGGACACAAGATCTCAGTCAGCATCGTCTTTTGAAGGGGATGTAGGTCGCTTACAGCACCACGGCTGGGCTTGATGCTTATACCCGTATTGAAACGGGACCAGTCCGAGACAACGAAGTAGTATCCTTCCTGTGAAACAAGCAGTTTCAGAGGGACTCTCTTTATTCCTTGATGAATTGTTCCTACCTCCAGATGGAAAGAAGCCTTCGTTGACTTGTCACCGTTGGTACTCCCCTCGTACGAACTTGACCAGATATCTCCACTCCAATCCTTCGGCATATCACTTTCCAACGTTCCCCCATGGTCACCCAAAACACCACGGTTCTCACCATTGATGTACAGAGAAAGGGCGTTGGGGCAGTTGTTCTTCACAGTGAAGTGCACTGCGACTGTGCTGGGTAAGACACCAAGAGCCACAGCAGCAGAGAGCGTGAGCGCCGAACGAAGGAGACGAGACATCTTCGTTGTCGGGAAGGGATACCAAGATCGGTCGAGACGCAGCGACAGAGTGCCATGTCTCTTTTGTAATTGCCAGCTAGTACACATATGAGCTGGCGTGGTGGGACTGGGCGTCATAGCAAGAGGTGGATGCCTCCGTTAGCATCATTTTACCCTTCAATGTGGACCGCAGTGGGGTAGGAAAGCGACTAGAACGAGCATATGACGCAAGATAGGTTATGAAACCACACTTCTAGGATGATTCTGCGGAAAACCTTTGCGATTCAAGTCAAATTCAAGTATCACACAGGTGACAGGGGAAGTTGAAAAGGTTACAAGCGCCTGGGTTGACGCCCATGAACCCCAAGTGCGTTGTTGCCAAATTTAGCCCACAAACTTTTCCTCGGGCCCAAATTTTCTATCTTTGCCAAGGCTGACTAGCTTCACATCACTATGCGACCTGGTCGACCGTTAACTTCGTCGAAGAAGCGGTTTCCTTCGAGCAAGAAGGCCAATGCGATCGGGTTTCTGAAGCGAAAATCCAAAAAGTCCCAGTCTCTTCGTGAAGTGTATGAATACCAGCCATCCAAGGCTCGACGTGAGAAGGTTGACCTCGGACTCGATGAGGATGAGCTTCAGGGCCTCGCCGGTGGTGCTGATGATGGAGGAAGTGACGACGAAGCGGCTGGGGCGATAAGGGCGAGGTTAATCGGAGAAAACGATGACGATGAGGGGATTGCCAGTGACGACGACGAGGAACTCGACAGTGATGCTGCTTTCGAGGAGTCTGACGAGGAGCGTTTCGCTGGTTTCAAGTTCGCAAGTGAGGTACACTGAATCATGTCAGTTCTTGGTCCATCTCAAACGTTTCTTTTCTAGCAGAAAAAGCGGCGTAAATCGAAAACACCTAAGTCCAATGGCAAAGTGCGCTTTGCGGATGTCGATCTAAACGAGGACGATGATGATGAAGGTCAGGATGAAGTTGAAGAACTTGACGACAATGCTAGCTCGGAGGAAGAGGAAGAAGACGGCGATCCTTCGGAATTCATCGACCTCCTCGACATACTGGATGGCCGAGGAGAAATCGACGACGACGGTGATACCTCTCAGCCTAAGCCACCACCTGCTGCTGTACGCCAGGACGATGATGGCGACGACGACGACGAGGCAGAGGAGGAAAGGGACTCTGAGTCTGATGAAGAGATGCCTCCCCCTCTTGCCATTTCAGAGGATGAAGATGAAGACATGGATGCACCAACGGCTCTCGATGATCTCCACAGCTTTGTATCAAAACTAGACACCTCGTCGGCCACCACAAAACGCAAGGCTGACGGACCTGACAGCCCTAAGCCCGCCAAGCGACGGCAGATACTCAAAGAACGGACCGAGGCTGGTGCTGAGAACGAGTTTGGTGCTCACAACGATGGTGGGTGTCGCATTCGAATTTATGCATAATTTTCTGAGACCGTACCTACAGGAAACAAGCTTAAGATAGATGATCTATTGGCACCCTTGGCTGGGTCATCCAGCTCTACTGTCCTTGCTTCTCTACAGAAGTCGGCAAAGGTCCTGCGCCCCGATGCACCAGGAAAAGGCAAGAACGATCCCGAGTCATCCAAGTCAAAGAAAGCTCGGACGCTCTCCGCGCCTTTACCGCAGCGAACGCAAGAACGTCTGGATCGTCAGGCTGCATACGAACAGACGAAAGGCGAGGTGGACAAGTGGAGTGAGAGTATGAAACGTATACGTGATGTATGTTTCCCTTATCTGACCAGACTAAGTTGTGTTGACCGCCCCACCCCCNAGGCTGAACACCTGAGTTTCCCTCTACAACCCGAACCGAAAGCTTCGACCTCAAATCTCGAACTTGCAGCACGGTTCAAGGTATGCTTTCATCCTTTTCTCGTGATCACGGTTAAAAACATCTATTGGCTAGCCTACAACTGAACTGGAATCTGGAATATCCAAACTCCTGCAATCCGCTCGGCTCCGGGAAGAAGACATCGTGCAAACGGAAGAAAACGCCCTGAAAGCCCAGGAACTCAGTGTTGAGGAGGTTGCTTCTCGCAGAGCTGAACTGCGTCGGATGCGTGAACTCATGTATCGTGCTGAAGTTCGTGCACATCGAATAAAGAAGATCAAGAGTAAAACGTACCGAAGGCTTCGTCGCAAGGCGAAAGAGAAGCTGGATGGGGGTGAGGGGGAGGACGATGAAGACGAAGAAGAGGCCAGGCTTCGTAGGGAGGTTGAACGGGCTCGGGAACGAGCGACACTCAGGCACAAGAATAGCGGGAAGTGGGCTAAGTCAATGGCTGGAAAGCACGGGCTTGATGACGACCAAAGGAAGGCGATCGAGGAGATGCTGGACCGTGGCGAGAAGTTGAAGCGGAAGATCCAGGGAAAGGGGAGCGATAGTGAAGATGACGATGACGACGATGGGGAAAGCGGGGATGATGAGGACATCGGTGCGGAGGAAGATATCAAATCCAGAGCGTTCGAAGAACTCGCTCTGCTCAATGACGAATCCACGGAAGCTGTTGGTGGCAAAGGCAAGAGTGTATTTGCAATGAAGTTCATGAAGGACGCTATGGCTCGACGAACAGCTCAAACTGACCGGGAACGCGACGATTTCATCCGTGAGCTTGGTATGCAAGGAGACGACCCAAGCGGGGACAACGACAGTGCCCTCGCTGGGGATGAAGAAGTCTCAGTCGAGCGAACTGGTGGTCGAGTAGTGTTCAGACCTGGAGCACCCTTGGTTCGCTCGTCCCTTAGGAATGTAAGTCATTCAATTTTGCTTCCTAGTCCCTTCTTTTCTGAGCCTACTATTGATTGTAAAGGTCCCGGCATCGGACACCTCCAGTGTTACCCTCAAATCTACAGACTTGGTTACCCCTTCACCCATCGAAGCAAGGCCAACGAGTTCCTCCCTGCCGCTGCCGTCATTAACTCTACCCCAGGCCGCCGATGTCCCTTCTACGGCCACAGCTAACCCGTGGTTGGCTTCACACGATGCTGAAGCGAGCCTCCATGCACCTCGGAAAAAGAATAACGTCCTGGTTTCTAAAAACAGCGCTGCAGCGGAGAAATCGAAGAACAAGCTGAAGAAACAAGCAAAGAAGGTCGGAGAGGCAAAGACTCAGGCCAGAGACGATGCAGAGGTCGAGATCTCCATGGACAAGCATCTCGGCGTTTCCGAATCTTCTGCAACCAACGGCACGGCGGCCTCGAGTTCGAAACGAGGCGATGTTGATGACGATGACGATGTCCACAGCGAGGTTGAGGAACAGGAGAAGATGTTATCGATAAAGCAGAAGGGGAAGAAGGCGTCGGTGGCATTTGAGCAGCGGGAATTAGTTGCACTTGCCTTCGCAGGCGACAATGTCGTACAGGTGAGCCTCGCTGTCTGACACATGGGTATCGTGGATAGTCAACTCACTAACACCGTTCGTCCCATAGCAATTCGATGAGGTGAAACGCCGTGAGATGGCCGCGGACGCTCCGCATGAAATCGACACTACTTTACCTGGATGGGTAAATCGATCTCTGCCATATGATGAGAAAATTGAACTGACTGTCTGTTGCGTCCCTATTTTAGGGATCATGGGGAGGCAATGGAACGCGCAAACAGGCACCTAAGCCCCAGTTCATCAAGAAAGTCGCAGGTGTCGATCCGAAGAGTCGAGCTGACTATGGCAAAGCCAATGTTATCATATCGGAAAAGCGCGATAAGAAGGCGGCTAAGTATCTCGTCAAGGACTTGCCGTATCCGTATACAAGCAAGGCTCAGTTCGAGAGGGGCATGGAAACGCCACTAGGTGCAGAGTGGAACACAAGGCTTGCGTTCCAAAGAGGAACCCTACCCAAAGTCGTCAAAAAGGTAGGCAAACTAGACTCTTGCTTCATGCCGATCCTTACCCCTCCCCTAGATGGGAACTGTTATCAATCCCCTGGAAAAATTATTCTAGTCAGGTCACACTGACCTCACCGACATCTCCTCATGATCTTTCTGTCAATTGTTATTTTGCACACTCTGTATCTAGTACTTAGGAGTAGCTCCTGCTCCGCCACTCACGTGATCATCACGATTCGCGTGCTGTCACACGATGTCACACATTATGACTGTCACCCATTGTGGTTTCTGACCTCCGTGACTCCCAACGTTGACGATCTCGCTATGAGCACGGGCCAGCGACGACCCATCGACAATGTCGCCGACGCTAACGACAACCTGCGTCCCCATAAACGACAACGAACTGCTGAATCCACGAACTCTAGCATTCCGAGCTCTCCATTGACCGAGCTCGCGTCTTCGCAGAGTATCCCACTGCCGACATCGACTCCGACGTCGCCATTGAAGCCAGCACCCAAATTGACGAATATACCACTTCCAATCCTGCTCGTAAACCTCCCAAGTCTACTCATTCAACCACCAAATCATCCTTGGCACATCCAATCGCTGTATTTTTCTCTCTTGGCGCTCCGGAAATGCCTCAATCTTCCCAATATTCAACCTGGACTCAGTTTGACCGCTGACGTMGAATGCAGGGCATGGACTGGCATTGCTGAGCTCGGCATGCGGGTCATTGGAGGCGGTCTGAGTCAGAGTACCGACTTTGGTTGGGCCCATGGAATTGAAGCTGAGGTGAGCGTTGAACGCGACTATATGCGCTCTTCTGACATTGGCGAAACCTGTTTAGGTGGAGAAAGCAGTAGCAAAGGGGGTRAGTACACGCATACATCACCGTCAGACTGTTTCTCATAACCATGTAGCTTCATATAGCSAACGCGCATCCTTCTCTTCGGCTATACCGACCCCATTTGACGATAATATCCGCTACACTGGCAGGGTGGCAGCACAACATCAAATACGCTCGTAACCAGGTCAAGAAGCTGCTCAGCTCTTTTGCTGAAACCCGTGGCGAAACATGGCCTCCTCATGTCATATACGGAGCGCATCTGGCGTACATAGACCTACTCCTCCATAGTCCCAGCTCGACCTCCAAATCGAACCGTCTTGACGCGAGGAATACGCAGCAGGACACCTTCACTGCATTGTCCGCGATTCAAGCCTTAGCCGACTYAGCTTCAGAKTCGCTCAATACCTCTCAGTCRCATCCCTCYAGTCCAGTCAAAGCAAAGCAGACCGCGAAAGCATGCGCACCGCCCTCCCTGCRTMGTGATTCATCTTTGATTGATGGTCATRCCAGGGTGGTTTTGTTGACTCATGTCATACGTCTGCGTGTTCTCGTCGCCGCGGGTATCTGGAGTGATGTAGGTGATGCCCTAGCCGAGGCTGAAAGGGCCTTAAGCCTCATTTTCGAGTCRCCGTCAACTTCAATACCCCTCAAAGCGACAACTAACACATCCGATGAGAAAGTAGAAGATGATGCCACTCCCAAGGCCTCGAAGATCGGCTTGGCTGCTGGTCAGGCCAGTCCCGCCATCACCACCTCCGTTGAAACAGAAGATCCGTTCTTGGTGTCCCTCATCATTCATACCCTTATCATGGGAATCCTCTACTTTACCCACTCGGGTGACGCTCAGAAAAGCCATACCCGATTGGCGGTTCTTCACGCCACCATGGACAAGGTCCTGGTCGAACGYAACGGGGAAGACCTTGAAGACGGCGTCATAGCTGTATGTAACTMATCRTCGCATCATCGCTCTAGAMCCTTTTCTCATCCTCGGCTACAGATATCCTTTGATTCCCATCGCTCCAAGCTCTTTGTACGTACAACGCACCCCCGCGTTCTGTATGCCCTTGGTTTTCTCGTTAGCAGTACCGTCAAGCGAGATCCCATCGGGAGGAAACCAAAGCGTAAGGTCTTTGCGGTGGAAGGTATTGCGCGGTGGGAAAGGGAGATGAGATCCGGAGAGTTTGTCAAGAACCTTCATTGTGAGTTGTCGTAATCCATCTTCCAGGGCTTATCGTGACGCAACGTCTGATAGTGCCCTCCCATGCTAATTTGGAAGATATGGCTCAGCTTGGATCCCGCATGGCCAAGATCAAGGCTGACTTGTTGTCTGAACTTGTTGGGGTGAAATATTTTCGCCTTTTAGTTTAGTTTCCCTGCTGACCATCCACTAGGTGACCCTTCTCCGAGGAGAATTTGACGCTGCGGAATACGTGTGTATTTTTCCTTCCCTTTCAATCATGGTACTCCCAACTCATCCAGCCCCACAGAATCTTAATCTTCTCATTGCGCATACACGGACGTACAACATATTCGAATCTTACTCGGCGCGCATATCTCTCCACCACGCACATCTTGCCCATGCACTTGGCCAGGCCGATCGAGCCGAACGCTGCTACGATGTTGCTTACCATCTAGCTAGCGCTGTACCTACGCAGCAAGGAAAAGATAAGAAGGCTGCAAAAACGAAACATTACGCGTCTGGTCCCGATGGTGACTTTGTGGCGGTAGCTGCCCTGGCGGGCAAGGTCGGCTTGGTCCTTGGCTTGAGCATCACCCACATGTGGTCGGAAGCTGACGAATCGACTGAAGAAGCCGACGAACCAGATGAGCCTCCTCCGAAGTCCAGTAAAGGCAAAGAAAAGGAGGGTGAAGAACGATCTACTTGGAGGACGGAATTGGTGGCGCTCGGCAAGAAGGTCGTCGCTGAATCTCGCGGCATGGGTGGGACTCTAGAATCAATTGGTCAAATTGTGGAGGCGTGCTTTTCTAAGGAGATTATCAAGGCCAAGTATGTTGTTCCGTATGTGCAGAGATCCCCGCTGACTCGTCCCACCTTCTAGACAACACCTCAAAGATGCGCTCTCCAAGGCGACTCGTGCGCAGGACAACCACCTCAGAGCGCTAATCGTTGCGCTGATCTCTGCGCACTATTTCCACGTTTCCGCTGACCATGCTCGGACGATGCTGACGACGTGTGACCAGCTCGCCGCTGGCCTCGGTGCTGCTCCTACCAAACCCAAAGCTGGAGAAAACCGTGAAGCCAAGTCTGTCACCGAAGTTGGAAACGCTCCCTTGAGACTCTGGGTTGGAGAGAAGTTTGTCGGTGCGTCTTTTTGCATTGGCTCGTTGACGTTACATGTCGTGCTGAGTACCGTACAACAGAACTTTACGGGCGGACGGACCAGGCAGACCTGGCCAAGAAGCAAAGGCAATTGAACGTACATCTGACCAAGGCTGTACGCCAGCTTGCCGCACGCGGAGACTCTCGGTCATGAGTATCAGATCATGATCCTGCTTTCTTTACCTTTACCCAGGCTCTTTTTTGCCATAAATTATTTGTTATTTTGTCCCCAACCTGCTCCTCGCTTTTCATACTTGCTTTCATCGTTATTAATGCTTTTTGGTCCGGTTCGCTGTCGGTTTAGAAGGATTTTCACATTGCTTTCTCGGCCGAGTGCCATTACTTCAACCCCACAACGTGGATCAATTCCTAAAGCATATGCTTCGCTGTAAGGAGGAGGCAATACGCAGTTGATGTATTGATGTCCATACACACCCAGAGGTGAGGGCAGATATGCCGAGTGAACCGCGGTACGGTCAAGAGGTATTTTGGGGCTTTCAAATTTTCCGGTCCCATGCACGAAGACGTTGCAATAACCCCATGGTCCTGTCTGTTAAAGGGTTCTTTCTGACATAGGTGCCGTTACTGTGTGAAGAAGTCCGTTCGTGATGGATTGAAGCCGCCGGCTTGTGTGGGTTACCTTGATCACCCCGAAGGCGTGGTATGCGAATTGCACTCATGCATCAGGACCCCATGGACATATGTCCAAATTTCGAATGATTACCAGCGAGGCAACTCTACCTGTGCGGCCTCGACTTCTCAGGTTCAATCACTTTCTGGAGTCAAACATGCAATCACTTGGCGATTCACGTAACGAGGAAGGAAGCGAGAACTGTATTGTGGTGCTTATATGGTACGAAGTTACGACAGTGATGGCTAGGATGGGAACTACGAAGTGGATATGCATACATGGGTGAGAAAAAATGAACAGAAAACAGGTAGTAACGAGATGCAAGCGAAAGCGAAAGCGAGAGATCATAAAACAGAAATAGGGATAACCATCGTGACAATCATTGGATGATCTCGCGAATCAGCTCGTCCGCGGCCTCTGACCGGGGTGCAATGACGCATGGGAAGGGCGATGGTGCGCTGGAAAAGTGTGAGTACGGGAAGATCTAGAAACGAGGCAAGAAGACTAACCGGACGATGGCAGAGTAATACTCCATGGAAGGCTCAATCGGATTCCCGTCTTTGTCCTTGGCCTTCTCAATGCGATATGCAGCCAAAATGGAGGCGACGGCCATCCACATGATGGATAAAGCAAGCTGCTTTCCAACGCACGCCCTGTGGGTCAAGAGATAAAGCAACCGCGACATCAGAACATGTCAAGCTCGAGAAGCTCGCAGGGGTAGAGGTTACTCACCGTCGACCGTATCCAAATATCGCCGTAGGCTCTCTGATATTGGGGTTAATTTTGCCTTCGGGAGTTAGCCAACGCTCAGGCTTGAAGCTGAAAGGATCAGGGTAGTCGCGTTCATCGTGTAGCATTGCCCTGCAGTAATGAGAATGGATTGAAGGCCAGAGATTGAGAAGAAAGATATGGGGTCTTACCATGCATTTCCGATGACAATAGAGTCTTTGGGGATGTGATAACCGTTGTATTCGTCATCAGTAGTAACAGCATGGGGGATGGCTGAAAGAGGCAGGATTAGGAGGGGAGAGGTATCGAAGACAGGAGCTTACCCAGGGGCGTAACCGGCTGCCATCTAAGGAGCGCTTTCAGTGAAGAGCGATGATGTGAACGGCGAATTCACTAACCTGAGCACTTCACGAACGACTGCGGTGACATATGGAAGCTTTTCGGCGTCTTCGTATGTTGGTAGACGTTCGCCTTTCAAGACCGTCTCGAGCTCCTGGTGAGCCTTCGCTTGAACTTCGGGGTGACAGACCATAGAGAGGATAAAACTGTTGAGCCCTGACACAGTTGTGTCCGTCCCCCCTGAGAGTGGGATGAACATTGGCACGTATGTGAGAGGGATAGGTTTACACATACCGACGAAGATGACAGCAGCTGTCTGGCGAATTACTTTCTCCTGAGCGGCGATATCCTTGGTCTCGTCCATGTGGGCGATACAGCGAGATGAAAACGAGTCGTTCGGAACGCCCTCAGCCTATTGGTGGAATGAGTATACTTCCGACAAGAAGGGCTGCTATAGGATGCCGAAGAAGATGGGTACTTACCAAGTCGCGTTTGACTTTAGCGAACGGGAACATAACTGCTTTGAGAGCAGACTTCTTCCATCCCTGAGCTTTCTGGTGGAACCCACCACCAGGGGCCCACTTGGGAAGGTACTTCAGAATGGGGAAAGTTTCGACAATGAACCGACCAGGGACGATGGCTTGAATGAGGCCTGCGAGAGCCCTTTCGATAATGTCGATATAGGGGTCGTGCATAGGCAGGACATCGACTCCGTGTGAAGTATTCATGAGAACACCACCGACAAAGCTACGAGGATAGGTGTGACATGGCATGAGATGGATGGTCGACGCGAAGGGGGATAAAGGAAAACTTACTGCCGCATGTGACTCATGAAATCTTCTGGGGTTTGGTGCATACTTACGAGAAGACGGTGGGCGAATTTTGTGACTGCAGGCTGGAAGGTAGGGGTTGTTGAAGGATGAAGTTCCTTTTGGAAGAGACGACGATGTTGTCGCCACATCTCTCCATCAGGCATATGAGCGACGGCCCATTCCCAACCCATCCTATTCATAGAATTAGGCATAGATCGAAGAAAGTATATCGTTACGGCACTCACAATTCATTCAGCATAACAAAGCGAGGCCTAGTCTCAGGGTCAACGGATGGGGAGCTAAACTTAGAACGCGGAAACAGACCTGCTGGAATAGATGGTTGAACGTTTGTCAAAGAGATCATGAGCGACCTCTGCGGAATTGACGACGACGATGGATGAACCCGCGACTTGAATATGGATCAAGTCCGAACCTAAGAGCGACAAGAGTCGATGATAGAGTGGCAGGATGAGGCCATTGATGCTTACCATACTGCTTGCCCCAACGAGCGTAGGTAACCCATTCATCGTTCTTCGGCATGTCGAGGAGGTTGCCAATGAGGGGAAGTTTCTTGGGTCCTGGTGGCAGTGGTAGGCCCGAGGAGCGCGAGCTAGATAATTTCCATGCAACGGCGACAGACAGGGTACCGACAGCGAGAAGAATCAACGGATCGTGGAAGATGCTCGACATGCTGGAGGGGGGCGTTTCTAAGGATGAAAGGAGGTCGGGTGGTTGCTTTTAAAGTTTTCTTTAGGAGGTACATTTATTGCAATCGAGCGGAAGCGCTATTGGTTGCGATGAAATTGGTGGCGTCTCCTGGATTTCTGCTTGTCAGGGGTCGTGTAGGGTCAGATGCATGCTGAGCGCGGATGCCTGCCCGCTCCAGATCCTGCCTAAATGGGCTTTACTGACCCACCAATGGTGAACCACGGGAATCGACAGCCACCTTTAATAGCACTATTCCAAACTAAGGCCCGGCCTATCTCGATAGAATCGATAAGACGGCCAGAGAGTAGACCGGATAGTGTGTATCTTGTGGGCTCTAGTTTGTAGAAATTCACTCAAAAACGCGTTCAAATATTGACCTCTTGACGTCAAATGGATCGCGAGGCGGCTAGTGTCTCAGGACGCGTGTGCAGGGTCAGAACAATGAAAGGATACAAAATTTCAACAGCCCCTGGAAGTTAAAATGTGAGCTTATCCCATAGAAGCGATTTTAAATGGCGCATACCCATTCGTAATATATATAATATATATTAAGAATTGTATACCACTAATTGATGGCTGAGTGTGGTTACACGCCATAACTTTTTGGGAATCATCGAGTGCCTGGCGTTACAAAGCAAGACCGCGACTAACGGTCAAGCGAAGGCTAAGGAACAACAGAAAATGCCATCATGTGTATGTATGTGAAGCATGCGAGCAATCTGCGTCATGGCTTGCTGAAAAACGCATAAGGTTAAACGCTATCAAATCAGAGGCGTCGGTAGGTCAAGTGCCCACCTTGCGGCATTTCTCATATTGCGAAGGTCGAAAACGTGAAGAAAACCTGGCCGGTTCGATTTATGGAGTGCGTCGTGGTTAGGCGTATTTTTGGGCAAGGTTAGGCAAAGGTTAGGCAACTAGTCGATGAGAAAGAGAAGCAGGAAAAGTTGAGTAAAAGAACCGAAGTCAATCTTATCTTATCTTTTCTTCGGTTTTTCGCTCAGTTTTTTGAATTTCTTCGCACTCACTTCCATGTCTAACGTTCTTCAGAGAGGTTGAACTTTAGAGGTTACTTGGGGAAACATTGGACACGCCGATTCCCCGTACAGGATGCCGCAAAGTGACCCACTCTAATGGAGAAGTTTGGAGGAGAAGTGCGTACCAACTTATCAACCGTCTGAGATGACAACTACTCAAATGGCAATCGCAGCCCGCCGTACATTCTTACCACTCCATTAAGAAAAAGAAATGTGGGTTAGTTTACGTTGCAGCGAAACATCGGTGCGATGTAATGCGGAAGTTATCGTTTCTGGAAGGCGACAAATGGAGGCTCGACCTCAACCAAGCGTCCAAAGGCCCAATTCTTCGTCTAATACTTGCGCCCACATCTCTTCACTTCCGTTGAAAGCATCCATCCGTACGTACGTAAGTGCATACTGGATTTCCCGGCATCAGCTGGGCATCATCTAGCGGTCAAACCTACCACATCAAGTACAATGGAACTTGCTGCGGCCAGATTATCGGCAAATCTACATCGCGGAACTCCCGGTCACCTTGATGTAATCCCTCATGAACGGAGTACTCACACTGAAAAACTGTCATCAGTTAGGATTTCACGATTCCGGGGTCAGTACACTCCAGAGTCGACGCTGAAACTCAGACATCAGGCAAGTTGATGACATGCGCATCAGTGCCCTGCTACGGACGTTTCCCGTATACTTTGTTTAGCACTTTGTACTGACACGCTGCAATGTCTTTTTCCTACAGAAGAGAGCGCCAAACTGGCGAATGTTCTATGGAACCAGTCTGATCCTCGAGGCCACCAACTGTCAACAACGTTTCGATCTCAAGGTCGCATCTTCTTCCCTTGCCCCTCGTCATACCCACCGACCCGACCAATGAGGCCGATAGATCTGCATCGGGGGCCTGTGAGTAATCATCCTGAAGGATCATGGTGGCTTTTCCTAGATTCATTTCGGTCTTCTCCAGTTGAGCTTCCCCTGAAATCGCCCCTGATCAAAGCTAGTTTCGTTCATCCATCCAAGTCCAACGCGAGACTTGAAGCTTGACGCTTGACGACTAGACTACGCGTTGCTCTCATTGAGTGGAGCTATAGTCGTCTAGGTTAGACTTGGAGTGCGTGGTTCTCGCATGGGTGCATCGCTTCGCATGCCGCATGGGATCTAACTCTAACATGGACGCTACCTCCTTGACGTCGCCACTCATGTCCACACGAAGATCGTCAGCTCCCACCGCTCTCTACTTACAAAACCGAGGATCGACACCTCTCTCTGCGTCCGTGAAGGGTCCTACTCGCATGGTGCACTGTCGCTGAGTCGTAGATCTTCGCGGTGCTTATTTGATGGACAACCGCCATAGCTTGTTGTGGTCGAACATGACGATATGTGTTTGTGTTTGTGCGTAACAAGTTTCACATCATGCTGTAGAGTGTACTCAGCTTTGATCAAGGAATAGTAATTCTCCGAGCAAATCGTCGTTGAGTGATTTCATTTCTTCGGCATAGTGTCCAATGTGACTGACTGATCTACCAGCAAAGAGACTTGTGAACGCCCAGCGTTCGGAATCCCCCACGGAACATTCGTCCTCCTCTATCGAAGCTACGATAACAGCTCTGAACTATCTATAGGAGTCAAAATTTCACCGACAATTCATAGATTAAATGGAAACGGCGTCTTGCTTCTATCTACTTATCTACGCCCACAAACAGATGACCTTACCCAAGTCAGCCTTCCACCAGTGTAATTGAGGTACTGGATATGTGGCTTCAGTGATGCTCAGCCGCTAATCGCCAAGGTCAGCAGCCACGGACACCTGGCATCGATGTATATCTCCATTGCTGCGATTTTTGATTGTTCCTCGCACCGCGCACCGGTAAGCTCGATGACCGACCTAATGGCCGTTGTGGAGCGCTCACGAGCTAAACGGTACGGAGGTTGCATGTGGTAACTCTCGTCACCGTAACGTACAGGTTTGCGTCAACCTAGCCAGAAATAATCTTCTTCATACTCGGGATAGGAGATCTCCTATCAAGCACGTGCAGCTCCTGAAGAAGACGTTCGCTCGGACCCGAGCTGCCTGTTCTCAACCACGACATCCTTCTGTGTCGACCGTCGGAATGGGAGCATTAGCGTCCTCGTTAAGTGGGTCATGGGCGACTAGAGACTACCGCATTATGATTGCAGGCCTGGACAACGCGGGAAAGACCACGATCTTGTATCGCCTGCTCAATCAACGTGTTACCGCCACACCCACACGAGGTAATGATCCTGTTTCTTCACGAAACTTCTACCGATCGCGGCAGCTACCAATGTTAATGAACACGGAAACTGACTATCCTTCTGTGTATGCCCAGGTTTCAATGTTGAAACACTTGCGCTTAGTAGCGGTTCGGCCGCCTTGACGTTATGGGACATTGGTGGGCATCGAACTAATAGGTTTCTCTATCGGCATTATTTTCAAGATGCGGATGGGGTTGTATTTGTCGTTGATGGTGCTGATCATGCTAGGATGGACGAAGCACTAGGTGAGCTAGACAGCATCGTGTCGATGGGGGAAGACAGGTTGGGTAAGGAGGTCCCGATACTCGTCTTCGTCAATAAGCTAGATGCCGGTGTGCGTTTTTTCACCCGATAATGTATGCAATATTGACGCTTTTCTTACATAGGTTGACCTTGCGGGCGACGCTGTTTTCCGGGAGTTTACTCGTCGGATGAGTGCGCTAGCAGACTCGGGAGCTAGTATGCGTCAATGGGTAAGTGTTTTATATATCTTAAATTTTGGCTAGATATAATATTGATCGTTTCGTGGGTGGTTTTCTTGGTAGCACGTCCAACGTGCTAGTGCGCAATCCGGAGATGGTTTGCACGAGGGGTTTGAATGGCTTTCTGGAGTGCTCAAGTCGGTGCGATATGGCCTGTGGTGAGTGACATCCTTACGCGTTTGGCTCAAGGCTAGAACAGGACTAAGGGGTGACTCCTATCTGTAACCCCAGATAGCCCGATCTCTCCCGTTGCCGGCTCCCCGTAGCACGGAGTGCCTGTGATTGATGTCCGGCTCGATGAACACAGGCCACTCAAATCAGATAGTCGCCATCCTCCGTCCCATCCACCTCTTTCTTCCCCCCACCACGTCTAAGCCACTTTTTCATGCATCCCGATGCTCTACTCCGTCCTCGGGGCCTTCGTGACCTTCTCAGATATCATTTCGACGCAAACGAGTACGACGCAGGCATGGTGGGGGAGTATACAACGCACTAGACGAGGAAGCGGTGGTGCAAGGAGGATCTGGACGATGAAACCAACTACTCCGATGACTGGTGCTGGGCGACGGTCCTCTCGGATACAGCCTTCTAATTCTCGAAGTCGTGTATCGCGACGTGACGTGGCGAGGTTGGGTTTGACTGCTCCGAAACGCCATGCGATGATAGCTCGACCTCTGACCTTGTCTTTGACACCAACGCCGAGACCTTCGCCGACATTGGCTATGCTGTCACAAGAGACTGGCATCGCCCGGGACGAAACGCCGATGCGGCCTCACCAAACTGCGTTGTAGTTGCTCTCGTGCTGTCCCCTACACATGGCTTGTTGATGGAAAGGTGGAGGAACATGCGGGTGACCAAAGGCTCAGTTCAGTTCCGTGTATGTTCGTGTATGTTCTGTGTCTTGAATCTCTTTTGTCTGACGTCTTTACCAGTCCAGCCTTGTCCCCCTTGCTCCTTCCTTTGATCACAGACGATGCATGTCGTAGAAACATACCTGTTTCATGTATATCCTAGAGGCTTAGACGTCGCTTATAATTCGTAGAGAACTCGCCTAATTATCTGATCAAGGGTGTTTATGACGCCCGGTTGCATGAAACAGCCGCGCGAACTTTCTCTTTCTCTCTGACTCCATCAGGATCGGGACTTCTCACACAAACCGCATCATTCGGTTGCACAGATTTCGAATGTCATGTTGCCATCCTCCTCATCTGCGGTTGAATCGTCTGGAGCTCCCACATAACTTCGTAGCGCACCAACGGAGGCATGGTTAAGATTAACTTACCCGCTAAACGTCGAACAATCCGGAGAGCCGCTATGGGTTGGAAGCATGTCATCCGAGACGAGTCAACTGGAGCCAACTGCCCTGCTGCATTCGATTGGATGCAAAACTCGAACGGTCTGTCTCCTTGTGAGTTGGCGGGCTACGTGAGGCATGCTTGCGATCGTAAGTCGTGTTTAAAGCCTCTCCGATACCATAAGACTGAAGTAATTGGTGACCTTGGTCAGAAAACACCACAAGCACTTCGACGGATGTTGCCCCACTTCCACCTTTACAACCGAACTCCTCCTACCCTCTTCCCACCTCGTCCAATGTGTGTACATGGTGAGGATTCTTGTTGCGTGGTACTGGAATCAGGGCTCTAACATTGACCTCTAGCTCATGGGCGTATTACAACCTGATTAGTGCCTGTTCTGCTTGTCAAGGTGGTAATGTGCCTGCGTATGTTCGTTTTCACGGCGTAGCTCGGTATCTGGCTAACCGGGAACGTAGATGGACAGCCTATCAACGGGCTTGTGGTTCTTCAACTTTGTTCGTTTCCGCTTTCGTTATGCTTCCTTGTCTTGTGGCTGATCATCATGGGATCAGCGCGTCAGCTTGGTCTGGCGCTGTGTCCTACTTTCCTCCGAACGTCGCCCTCACAGACCATTCGCAGTTGCCCTATTGGGCCAGTATCAATCGTATGTCGTTACTTCCCTTTCTCCCAGCCGTACTCTGGACTGAATAGTGTTGTTGCGTAGCTGCGAAGTGGGCTAGAGGAATGTTCGATTTAGCGGCAGCGAGGAAGATGAGGAATCAAGGACATCAAGAGTCAGGTTTTACAGCTCCGGCATGTAGTGCAGGGTTCGAGTGGATGAAGAATGAGAATGGTCTTTCCGCGTGCGAGGTCGCTGCCTCTATCCAAGGGACTTGCTCGGACTCTACTGGTGCGCTGGCTGCAGTTTGCCATGACAGGATGGTGTAACTGAATTCCGCTTGCTCGTAGTTCCGGTTGAATTACCACCCCTCACAGACCCCAGTCTACAATACAAACCTCCTTCGAACGATTTAGCGAATGATTGCTCTTGGTATATTTTCAGCTCGTTGAAATCCCTATCCCGCCTCACCGCCCCCCTTTAGCTCCTTCGTTTCCTACAATCTCTACAGTGCCTGCATGCTTTGCCAAAATCCTACCACACAGATCCCGACCTTTGAGGCTTTCACCGCGGCCTGCGGATCAGCCACACCTACAGCCGAGACGCGGTATTACCCCGATTATAGAGCATTGCCATCAGTGCCTAGTTGGGCTACAATGAATCGTGAGTTCCCATCGAGATCAAAATCCATATAGGAACTCATGCTTGCGGGGCTCTTACTAGCGTTTGATTTCCCCAGCAATGGAGCCTTTTACCTTGATGCCGCCCGCAACAGCTCAGAGCAAGGTAAGCTCGCCTCTTCATTGCCCATCCAGAATGAATCTCGAACGTTCCTTTCCCTTCCCTCCCGCAAGGTCATCGCGACGTCTTCCAAAACCCTTCATTACCCTCAGGCGCACCACCAATCAATACCTTGGTTGACATGACTGTGGGAGCTTTGGAAGTTGGCGTATTGGTCTCCATCTTTTTGTTCGGTATTATCACGAAGCAGGTTAGCTCTGCCAATTGCTTGTCATGCTCGCGCGGTGCTAACGTTTTGGTTAGACGATTAGCTATTATAACCGCTACCCTTTGGACCCGCTGAAGCTGAAAATTCTGGTATGCTTAATTGTCTCTGTGATACACACTCTGTTGATCAATCTGGTTCGTCGAATCGCAGGTCGCAGTGATCTGGTAAGCCTACCGCCCACATACCGCCGAGTTTAGAAACCCTGACCACTGCAATTGCCACAGGACTTTGGAGTTTGCTCACGCTATCGCCTTGTCGCATGGGACCTACACCGCTACCGTTGATCTAGCCATCGCTCCCGCCACCATCAGCGTAGGGTTTCTCTTCAGTGGTATCATAGGCGCCATCGTCCAAGTAAATCCTCACCTATCTTCATAAGCATATCTCACTGACAACCACTACTCATTCTAAGGCTTACTTCTCCTTACGTATCCGGATTCTTTCCGGAAACCGTGTATTTTCATTTGGACTTGTCCTCCTCGCTATCCTTCGTTTCATAAGTTGGATCATCGTAGGTGTAATCGGGAGTCTTCCTGCTGATAACCTCTCCCCTTCGGTCACCGATGCATGGCGCTGGATGTTGACAGGCTTGCTTGTCGCTAATGCCATTGTGGATTTCGGGATCACGCTTTACTTTTGGGTCTTTTATCGCTCTAAGCAGAAAGATTCGTTTCGGAGCACGGTGAAACTGCTTGGAAGGCTGATACAGTGGACTTTGCGTGGGTTTCTGCGAACCTTTCATGTTGTGATGATGAAATGCTGACTCTGGCCCTGATTTCCAGAAAATGGTCTTATTACCAGGTAATCCTGGGTATCTGCTGCTGCGTTGCTCTCGACATTGACATGGCGCTACTCTACAGTGTTGCGGGTATCCTGACCGCCGTCTTCGTGCGTCTTCCGGTTCCGATCATGTTTCTATGCACTGACCGTTCGTTCGATGTCTACAGTTTCACACCAGTTACGATTCTTGTAAGACCCAATCTCCCATGTTCATAGAGGTCTTTGCTCACTCTTTGTTATCAGCGCTTTGGGTCGCCATCTTCGCAGTCCTTACTCGACGTATGTCCCATAAACCTTCGTCTACTTCCCAGGCATTCTAACCTCTGATGTGAAACCACAGTCTTCTCCAATTCATTCTTGGCATCGTAAGCTCCTCCCATGGTTTGATTTACTCTATCCTCACATCTTGTATCCGCAGTGTCAACGCAAGGGATCGCCTTCGCAATATTACCACTTCATACACCAACCCAGATAGTATCCAGACCACTCTCTTCGTAAGCTTCTAGTCCCTGTTCGTGCTGGGGTTCTCATGCTTCATCTTTTGGCCAGTTCGCGCAACCATCTGAACCTCGCAGAGTCGATCTCTTTGAGCGATCAAACCCTCAACATCGGGATTCTAGTCAGGGAACTTTCTAGCGGCTCTCGGCGTCATGTATACTTTCTTGTGAACCTGCGTGCGCAATCATTATTAATATCCTTGTTGTATTCTTAGAGTAGTACTAGTATGATTTCTAGCTCTTCCGATGCGAGGCAGGAGGCCGACTCGGACGTGTGAGGCTCGTTTGGGGCTATATGAATCTTTTCATGACTTTGCGGGGAAAACAAAGCCGTAGCCGTTTCCAGGCTTTTTACAAACAGTAATCACTACATAGACGAACAAGCGGCTGTTCGTGAAGTGCGACTAGGGAGTAGGCTAGCAAAGTATATGGCGCCGCAGACTAGGGTGATCATGACATAGTAGATTAACCATCCGCCCAAGTACTGGCCTTCTATTGATAACGAAAAGAGAGAAGTCGAAATAGTGGGGCCTGCGGAAGGACAAGAACAAGAAGGTTGCTGTGTCAGGCGGGTCCGACGAGTAGGACAAGGGGAGCGTACCGATAGCTCTCATGATGCTAACGGTCATTTGAGCAAGCCCATTCACCGCTCCTAACGATGTTCGACTTGGGGCTGACTCCGATATACAAATAAATATTGATGCTGTAAACAAGGCGTATGGTAAGTAAATTCCTTGGCTGCCAGAGAAATGGCCTCACCGTAAGCGACGATAAGTCCAACATAACAAGAAATTTGAATGAACACCAATGCGAACACCCAGGTCGTAACGCCCTGTGCCCTAGCGAGATAGTTCATAGCGGGGTACAAAGCGAAGCCAGGTAATGCCAACGAAACACCGAACGTGAAAACAATCTTTGACCCCCAACGGTCCTGCATCCCAGCAAAGAAGAAAACCTGAACAATTCCACATAATACACCGAATGCAGAGAGTATCCTCCCTATTTGAGGAGGTGATAAGCCGAGTCCACCGAGCTCGATAGGCGTTGAATAGAAGAGGGGTAGGATTGCCCTGAAAGTGATTTCCACCCATGCTAGGACAGCGTAGTTGCCCGCTGCGATGACTACCCTACGGGTGAGGAGTTTTCGGAGAGGTATAGCCTCGTTTTTGGTATCGCCTTCGAGCCCACCATTCGGTGGAGGTGAGTATAATAATGGTGATGCTTCGGTAAACTGGGTGGTTGATGCAGNATTTGGTTTNCGAAAACCATGTCGATAGGAGGGACTCCTTGTGTTTGATAGGAGCGGTTTCATCGAGGAAGACGAATGTCACGGCCCAAGCGACAACGGCCAAGGTAGCTGGGATGGAGCACGCCAAGAAGTAAGGATAATCGCGATGGAAGGATGTGTTTCCGAATAATCTAGGGAAGCGTTCAGCGGGATGAGCGAGAGTCCCGCCTATCATTGGGGCAAGGGTTCCTCCTAATGCCCAGGTCAAAGGTAGATAAGAATATGCCTATTGGGGTTTGGATCAGATACCACGAGGAGAGGAAGCTTATTCTGTCATACCAAAGCTATGTTTGTCGAGTCCGTCATTTCCGCGACTACGCTGTGGCGATATGTCGGTAAGACTAACTCTGATTGACATTCCTCTGATTAGAACACACCTTTTCAGCACCCCAATGTTTCCGTTTAAACCCCCATTCAAGGCTCGGCTACAGCAGAAGAGATTGAGGTCACAACATCCCAGGAAACGAAGTATAAGCATAATCATACACACCTGATGACCAAACCCCAGAAGGTCCTTGACAACCCAAAGCAAAACATGGAAATCGATAGGCCAAGAAGTCCACATAGTATGACAGGCTTTCGACCTATCCGATCCGAAAGTCGACTCCAGTGCATGACAGTAATTGCTTCGGCTGCGAAGAAGAGCGATTGCTAAGGTGCCCATCAGAACCCTCACGGGCGTGACGAGGACCCGGAAAGTTGGGGAAACGCACCATGATCCCGACATAATAGCCAACTTTTTTCTCGTCCCCACCCGTTATGCCGATTTCGCGTATGAGCTGGGTTCAATGATGAGTAGGAACTCGGACAGTGGAGATGAAAACGCAGACCTGAGGCGTGAAAGGCTCAATAAGTTCGTAAGTCATCGGCTCCGCGAGGTGCAAGAGGAGGACAATAGTGAACTGGAACCATGGGAGGGGTGTTCTCTTGGGCGGATCCCAATCCCGAGCATCTTCGTCTATGAGGGACACCACGGAACAACAGATGGTCAACTGGTCGCAACTAGTTCAATCGAGCAATCGAGCTAACCACAACTCGAAGAAGAAGAAGAAGACACTATCCCATGCCCCGGTGATGGCGGCGTCGGAGAAGGGGAGCCTTTGCGATCTTCGTTGTACATGATGTTGGGAGGGGGGAAGAGGACACCTGAGGACTTGGGAAGGAGGGTTTACTGGGATTTATGAAGGCTCATCAGCTTGGTCGGTAGAATACTCCGAGGACAACCGTACCTTGTCATGAGGTTCGTGGAATATGGAATACTCGGGAAGCGAGATTAGAAGATGTCCAAAGTAAGTTGCTAGCTAATACTTATGTAGGAAGTTGGACTAGATGGCGAGCGAGAGAAGACTTGTACTTACCATCAGATTTGTAGAGTAATGGACTGGAGAGGTTGACCCTATTCATAGATGGAGAGATTAAACCGGGATAGGCAATACTGAGTCGAATTCGTGTGCAAAATGTAATTGGCGAACGTTGGTGATTGGCGAGCGCAAAAAGCGCGATGAAAGGTCGAAAGGGACCGCAGGGCATTACGTCCTGACAGTGCGAACGACAGAAGCGTTAGAGTCAGGTCCACTTGAGATGGATGTAACAGCTGTTTGAGGCTGAGTTTCGGAAACGAGAAGCGTAGTTGTCAAATAAGGATGATAAACCAGAGAAAGCATTCCAAAAGAGGGGAATGAACGTTAAACTTGAGATATTCTGGAAGGAGAGTGGTGGACGTTTGAAGACAGCCTTACTTCGAGTCTCCGTGGGGGTAAAGCGCTGTCGTCCTGCGGGCCGCGAGCAACTGATGTCCCTGGACATGAGGCCTTGAGGCTTAGGAGATAATCGGCGTTGTTCGACGGGTCAAGCATGGGTCAAGACATGTGGGTCTATGAGGGATACGACGCATTTTCGTTCTTCAACGTTCATCTTTCTTTGGGTAGCGTAGAATCAGCCACTCATAATTGCACTTGCCAAGACCCCGACTTGGCATCAAGTTCGCAAAACAGAGTCGCGCCGTCGACGTTGAAGCTTGAAGGACTTTGTAGTTTTGCGCAGAGCCTTTCACTGGACGAGATGACTGCCCCGACGGCCGAACATCATTATCTGGCGCCTGGAAGTGATCGGTAACTTGGCAGTAGTGCCTTCCGTCCAGAGTTGAGTTACGTCTGAATTTTCTTGTATGTCTTTCTGTCCATAACAAAATGTTGGACATGACCCTTGAGTTTGATATCGACTCTGACGTCTGCTTAGATTTTGATGTCGACCTTCTTGATCAACTTGGTGTACGGATCCCGATGGAGATGCTGTCGCAGAATTTGACATGGTGAATTCTTTGAGAACCGTTGGAAATAACGAAGTTTGTATTATTAAAGGATGCGCGGAAGTATGGACGTACATTTAGCACATGTATGGGTTATTCGGTGCAGGAATATTGGCACTTGCTCAGCGATCGCCGCTCCAAATGCAGCGCACCGAGGGCCTGTCTATTTGATCCCCATTGTCCTCGCCGACATCCGTCAAGCATAGCATAGCAAGCTATCTGGGACCGGGGATACTTCAAAAGGCGTGTTCGTCCTCAAAGAAGTTCCAAGGAACCGACTCCTCAAATTTTCAGAGTTTGTTGACTCACAAAGCATAGAGAACGAGCATTATCAGTGGGTGTAAGTCGTAGAAGGGAGTATATTCACCCTATTCATCCCATATTGCAAGGAATCAGTGCGGCGAGCCACGAAAACGGGAAGTATGGGCACCTTGGGTACGATGTCCCTCGCCATGGTACACTTGTCTCTTCCGCCGATACCGAGGATAATGTATCATTTTCGACGTAAACTTAGCTTCCAGTGGACGAAGGAGTTCTGTAGAAGTATTACGGACGAATCTTCCACGGAATGAGATGAGGCTTTCGACCCAAGTTCTATACCTGGTTTGTTCAAGTAAATGATATTACTAATTGAAAAGGTCTAACCTTCGGTGTATAGTAGAATGGGTAGCCTCGGGGTATCGTATAGCCAGCACGAGCGGTAGGGCACTGATCCAGTCGATAGCTTGGGTGGTGCCGGTGAGCGGTGAGTCTTGGAACGAAATGACTCGGGGAGCTAGTAGCTTGTAAAAGCATCGGGTGCTTCCATCCGTTGCTCTGATACGTGACTTTACTTTCGGATGGTCCATGAAAATTAGGCTGGGGAACAATGGTAGGCACCAGAACCGCTTACAGAGGTCGACTTTCTCGGGCCTGGCGGCTTTAATGGTGCCTCCGGAGCCCAATCGTAGAGTTCGGGCATATCTTTGTGCTAGAGAGCCTGGGAGACAGTTTACTTAATACTGGCTCAAGTGGTTATGGAGGAGCCTCGAGATGGCTTCGACGATTCGAAAGTTCGAAGGGAAAAGTTGAAAAGTTTAAGAAGAGTTTGAAGGACGGAATTCGGCGCTTATTGCAAACCACCGTGCCCAAGTCCATTGCGCGGACTCAGAACTAGTCACCCGCGGAACGAGCGAGCCCCTAATTCGCTATCACTTTGCTTCGAAGTTCCCAAACTCCCATGATGTGAAGGTCGACACCTCCCCTCAAATTCCACGTCAGTTTCTCTTGAATCTGACTTATTTTACCCTGCAAATACTGACACATTTACCTGAGCAGAGATCCATGTCATCGCGCCAGCTACCTCTCACTAGCCGCACTTATGAAAAAANTATCCACACTTCCAGACGAGCTGCTCGCGGAAGTCTTTTTTGCTGTGAAAGAATCAGCTTCAGAAAGAGATGAAGACATTTATCTAGAGGATATCGGGCTTGAGGATCATTCCGACTCAGAAATGGGGATCAAGTCAGAGTCTTGGATGAAGGTAGCTCACGTCTGCACTCATTGGCGTGAAGTTGCACTTGCAACTCCTCGTTTGTGGTCGACGATCTCGCTATCAAACCCTGATCGAGCTGAGATGATGCTCGGGCGATGCAAAGATGTACCCTTGACCATCGAGTGCGACTTCAACCTTGTCCCCCCAGCATTCGATGTCACACACTTCCTGGTCTCTGCATCACAACAGATCCAATCTCTCAAGCTCAAGTTTACCAGCCTCGAAGAGATGATATCCATCTCACTTACATTGTCACGTCTCCCGATCTTGAAGAGCTTTGTGCTCAACGTGCGATGGAGGGTTTTCTTGGGGAATGCCTTGAGTACCTTTCAATGGCCAAATGCACCCGCCCTCCGCCGTCTGGAGCTGAACGTGAACGGTAACTTCCCCCACAACATCCCCCCTGTGTTCCCTTCCTTGGTCGAGCTTCTACTCAACGCCACAATCGTTCCGATGTCCTGGTTCATCAAGGTACTCCATGGTGCCCCTTCCTTGGAGGTAGCGGTTGTTTCAGTAACAACTCGAGAGGACTTCCACCCACCCACTAGTATCCATCTCCCAAGACTTCGAAAACTTTCATTGGCCATGGATGACATCGCAGGGGTCACTCTGTTCAACCATATGGACATCCCCGTCTGTACTAACATATTGGTCTCAGCGCTTGCGCCAGTGCCACATATACCGTCGAGGCAACTTTCCATCCTTCAAGGATTAATATTACGCTACCCGTCCACGGATCAATCGTGGTCTAACTTTTCTGTTAGGCTAGATTGCGCTGCCAGAAGTTTACACCTGGCTCTTGAGGCTGATATTGACCTCTTTGTTGACGACATTATCGACAACGCCGATCTTCTCCCTCATCTTCGTTTACTCCTCCCCATGGAAGCGTCCATCTCTCCATACTACGAGCTTTGTTCGTCGCTTCCTCTGGATAAAATCAAGACACTCGACCTCTCGTTTCATGAAACACCCGGCACCAGGGTCATCCCCAATATACTGCCGCTGTTTTCGCATCTTCACGCTCTTGAATGCGATCCCTACATCCCATTCGAAATTTTGACCTGCCTCGTATACCCCGCTGTCGATCGTGATGGTAACATACCCAATCCACAACTCGCAAACCTTGGCCTTACGACGCTCGAGGCTGAGTCGGAGTTTCCTGCACTCATCAGGATACTTCGGCAGCGCAAGAATCTTGGTCACCCTATAAGCAAGGTTACTTTGATGGGACCCAAGAAACCTCAGCCTCGCGTTATGGCCGAACTCAATCAGTTTTCCGTCGTGGAATTTTTTGAGAGTGACTTCACAGATTCTGACGAGGAAGATTCCGTAGATTCTGACTTGGACGATTGATTCTCCAGGCTATCAAAGAAGGTATTTAGAAACGCAAAACTGTATCTATTATCCAAGCTAGCCAGCTATGTGAACGGCTGGACCCGCAATGATATGATCGTTCATCGCAGATAGGTTGTACGGTGTCACAAAAGGGTCGGCGTCGGTGATGACGATGAACCTGTTGGCAAACAGCAGGATGAGGATCAGATTCACGGCGAAGAGAATGGCGACACGGCTTACATGGTTGAGTTGACGACTTGCTGAACGCTACCCGGAAAGAGGGTAGCGTTAGGCTGGATGGTAGTGGCAGTCGTGCCGTTGATATTCTCCAACGGCGTATATGTTGTGTTAAGCTGAGAAATCCATGCGGCAAACTGGATAAAAGGACTTATCCGTAAGCCAGGATGAGTTCATGATGTATTCAACAAACGCACCAGTGGAGGTCTAGTGGACCCAGTCGTGTTGTATGAATTATTGTAGCTGACGGCCATACCGGGCATCTCCCAAGAAAGAGACACATTCTGGCCGGGCGTTGAGAAAGCAGTATGGTTGGTCGTTATAGCGGCGCGACTTGAATTATCGAATGCGGGAGCGGCGCCCTAAAAGCAAGTTTATCAGAAGAAAGCTTTGGGTTCTGACGGTGAGAGAACCAACGGAAACATTCAGACCCGGGAAGATGGGCCATTCAATTCGAGGGTTCTCAGCTGGGCAAGAAGAGATATAGCGGGACAGGAGCGACCATGCCATGGATTGGGTTATTCCAGTCGAAAACGACTCCTAGTAAACAGTCAGGAGGTCAAAGACAACTGTTTAGGGTGAGACTCACTGGCATCGGAGACAGCCCTTCCAACTGTCTGAATACCATCTCCTGGCGAGCTTCGACAGTGATGCTTTGTACCAGTAGGGTCGCAGCTGCACGAGAGTCGAGGTGCTCGATGAAACCATAAACGCCGGCTTCGCCCCATCGAGTAAGCTAGAGGGGTAGATTGGTCAGATATCGAATAATGTTGGTGTAATGGCATTACTCTGTGACAGAAATCGACAAACTCGTGAACGGTTGTAAAATCGTAAGTGTAATTGCATTGTTTGGCGCCGAGACCTTTCGAAAGAAACATCATGAGCAGCAAGAGAGAAGACCCCTGTGAAGACACATACCTTGGAGGACATTAGTGAGCATTTGCGCATGCTCAACTTCTTGATCGGCCATATGCTGGATGAGGAAACGCTCCTCAGCGCCTATGCCTGCTTGGTCAAAGTCGTCATCGGAGAACATAGCCAATCCGTGGTGGAACAAGTCGAGCTCGATCCACTCTTGGTTAAGTGCCAAGTTCTACGAGCAAGATGGGTATGAGAACTAAATAGATGGTGACACCGCAAGCCCACTCACCAGTGATTGGAAGTCAAAATTGCTCAGTGGGAAATAAGGAGGATTCGACGAGTTCGTTGTGATGCCTCCTGAAGGAGGAGCAGGGAGTGCGAAGGCATGCTGCGCATAAGTCAAGGCACCCAGGAGGAGTGTAGCAGAGGAGAACATTTCTGGAGGAACGCTCAGACTTTGGATAAGTTTCGAGCTTTAAATAAACGATCCTCCGGGAGGCCGCGGTTGGTCAGCTGGGTACAATGACATCGTTGATTAATTGTGATGCGGCGGATGGATGTACAGTCGACTCTGAAATAACCCATAGCTGTGAAAACCCATAACCTGTGGAAACCCATACTTTTTGGCTTCCACCGACTCGGTGGGCGGGGGAAAAGCTTAAAAAACCCATAACTTTGCCATACCCCATAATCCATAGTCTTGTCAAGGGACATAACCCATACTTTCAGATCAAATTTGAGACGTACCATGTCTAATTAGCTTGCCTAAAGGCCCCAACAGCATTTCCCCTTCTGTGAGTAGTTGCAAGTTGATCCATGGGCCATAGAAAATGAATCCCGAGGTCGATCATGAAGGTGTAGTGCTCATCTCGGCAACCTCCGCAATAGCGCTGTAGGAGGAAACCACCTCGATCGCCAAATGCTGACGCTTCATGTGGTCCAGAAATAGCATTATCTGTGAGATTGTAAGGTGAATACTAGTGGGTTGAAGCGTTTCGTTAAATCTATCTCAGTCTGCGCGGCTTTGGGTTCTAGGAGGGCGCTCAGGGGCGTGGGAACTTTGAGATACCCCATACTCTTCGAAACCCCATACTTTTTGGCTTCCACCAAAGGGTATGGGTTATCTCAGAGTCGACTGTAATCCTTCTCGGATGCTTACTGGATGTAAGGGCGAAATCGCGCCAGCCGTGAATGGAGAAGTCCGCAATTTGAGCTCCTTTCAGGCTTTGAAAGGGCGAAGAACTCATTGAAGACGGCATGCCGTGCGGGAAAGCTATGTGACCCACTCCGGTTAGCTATATGATCAATGATATGACCGTTGTTCGGATCGAAGTTATAGAACATACGTTGGGCCGATGAAAAAGAAAATATCGTCGCGATGTGATGCAGGACAGTCGATTGACGCAAACTCCCCTAATCAAGGCAAGCTTGCACTGAGGTCTGTGCTAAAATCTCACTAAAAGGTCCTTCAGTCAGCGACGCTTGGTATAAGGTTCATATAAGTAGAAGTGGTCACGCACTGGGAATTGGTCATTGACAAAGATCGTGGTCCCGGCGTCAATGACGACCATCAGAGAAGCACATCGCTGCTATTGCTACCAGCGCGTTATGTGTAATGCCCACTGAAGTACTGAACCTGAACTTGGGGAGGTGTCTCGGCCTCAGTTCAAAGTAACCTATTTTCGATTTGTTTGGGCGGGGGCGAGTTATATATGGATTGAATCGCCGCCTTTTCAGCACCAATTTCAATATGTCAGATTGGCTCGTTGGAAAAGATACAGTATTACTGACAAGATCGCGTGAAGGCATCACAATCAAATGAGTAGACGATGGGATCAATCCGTCCTGTTCATGCATTCGATGCCATCCCAAGAAACTTCAACATATCGTTCGATGATTTCAACCTGCCGTTCAGTGATCGGGCAGTCTTGGATGACCATTTCCTGTATGGGAACGCCCATTTCGCGTCGACCTTGGAGCAAGGCTAGGGTAGAAGCAAAGGTGCTCGCCTCGAGGCGAAATCCATCGTCGTCCTGGGCCAGCAGCGCTTTCTCCAATACTATATTGAGCTCGCCTTGTGAAAGAGCGTCTACGTCCGGTATCTCTTCCAAGGCTGGTATGTGATCAAACCACATCCTCCGGTAGGATAAAACTTTAAGTGTCGCATTATAGGGCGTATCGTCGGGCTGCAAGCTGCACAAGAGGGGGAGCAAGACGGTGTCGCAATGGGATACGAGTTCGATGGTCGCTAGGTGTGTCAACATAGGGAAGAGGACGTCCCATGGTCCAGATGTGTCGCCGTTCGCAAAAATGATATGCGTGACCTGACTCAATGGGAGGAGTTGGCAAAGTCGGAGGTGGTCCATTGCCTCGTTCCCTGAGGGCAGCTCTAGTTGTAGTAAGGGGGTGTTGGCGGCTGTCAGCAGTGAAAGGCCGAATCTAGATTCATAAATAAAGCTGTCCATCTTGAGGACTAAAGTTTTGAACAACCCAACATTCGGCCCAGAGATGAGTCGGGAGCAGAGGCCTTCGATGGCTTGATTCGCAAGGGGGTCGAAGCTTCCCTTTGCAAATGCTGCGGTAACGATGAGTCAAGATAGTCAAAAAGCTGGGACTCTCGGACATCGTAGGCCTCAATTTGGAGGCGTTTCAGATGCGGTAGAGGCACCGGGATGGAAGAATGCACCATGCCCTCGGAGGATGTTGATGAAAGTGTGGCTTCAACGACATTGGGTGTCTGACGGAGGAATTGGATGATCCAAGGCAGCGGCGTTCCATGGTTTCTCGAAGCATGATCGATGATGAGGGTCCGCAACGACGGCAGGGTAGGGATATCATGGGGGAATGTGACATTTCGGAGGCGCAGGCAACGTAGTGATGAGACGTCCATGAAAGGGATACCTCTTGATAAGCGAGAGGTCGGAGAGTCATATTGAGCTTCAATTGTCAAACTGCGCAGACGAGGTGCGCGAGATTGGGCTGCAGTTTTGAGGAGTTTCTCAGCGTAATCACAATCGAATGAGCCGCCGAATCGGAGCGAGAATTCTTCGAAGCGTTCACTTTCCTCCATGATCATTTGCGCCGAACTCCAGAGTTCATCTTCATAGTGGTATGCCGACTGAAGATTGCAGACAACCTGCAAGAGTGACCTTTTGGACAATTCGATGCTATCTTCGGGGGAATCGAAGCCACTGACGCGGATCATCGACCAAAAGGAAGGTGTTTTCAGGGCTACACTCCGCCAGAGTTGACAAACAAAAAGTAGATGTACCCAGTCACCACTGTACTCGGCATAGATATCCTCGCGCCTGAATTCAACGAATATGAGTGACAGAATGTCAATGGGCAGCTTGTACACAGCGCTGTACGTGTTCCTCTGGGCTTTCAGCTTTCGAATGGTCGTCTCGAGTTGAGCAATTTGTTCATCAATGGCTTCCTGAGCAGCGTAGTCGGTGAAAACACCTGGCTAGAAGTTGAGTATGAGCTTCGATATTCAATGTGCAATGAAGATGATACCATGCGCGAAGGCCTACCATCTCCTCGGCTCAGTGTTTGAATCTGATTGCTGTGGTCAAGTCGGGGTCAAGTTGGATGAAGCCAGAAGCAGGCGACCGGCGCTTATGCGTCGCGTGCTCCATCGACGGATTCAGGGGCCGTGCCTGATTCGCCCCTGATCTCAGTGACTCCTTGACCCAGCGCGGAGCCTGGATGGCTTGAAAAGTTCTTCGCTCTACCTACCCTCGCCCTTGGCTGGTTTCCCTGCTCAAATAGCGATACCTTCCCCGCCACTTTAATACAACCGCTGAGAACCACACCCTGCGAACGATGTTATGTTTTACGTTGCGCTCGATGCTGAAATTCGTCGTGAAGATGATCATCATGCCTCATCCAGTGAGTTTATATTTCGTTTCCAACCCCCGTCACTAAAATGTACCGCCGAAATCTTACGCAACTATTAGGAAATAACGATACCGCCTTCTTGTCCAGACCCACTCTATCGGATTCCGAGAAGCAATTCATTGTATTCGCCTTGTAAGCCTTTTCACGCACCATCGACAGGAATTTTCTACTCACCATCGCCCTTTACCAGACGCGTCTCCAATGGCGACCTCCATTCTGACTAGGCATTCTTCACTTTCGCCGTTGACCTTGACACCACGCAAAACCGCCGCCTCGGCACCTCCATCCCCATCTCCATCGCCATGTCGTCCCCGGTCCACTTCCAATTATAAGTACACCAAGGTATTGGATTGCCCTACGGTATGTTATGGCCATTTCAATTACCATATTTGTCATGGTAATCCATCAAAATCTAGAACGAGAAGCCACCCGTGAGCCATGGAAGAAGCTTGAGAAGGATCAAGGGGAGGGTCAGGCGAATGACGCAGACCGTGGTTCGGCGTTTTCCCTACTTAACTGCGCCTCGTTTAATCGGTCTACCTATATTTAGCCCCGCCCATCGACGTACGTTGCTGACCCCAATCTTCAGGTGAAACGTTCGGTCTTCACCTCTCTTTTGGTACTTACAATGAAGTCCCTTCTAGCTTTCGCCCATCGTTGAATCACCGAGTACTCAAAGCGACCTCTTTGACACGGTAATGCTGGCCTATCTACGCTATTTTTGGTCTGATGGCATTTCTATAGGAGAAAATCGAGTGCCTTGTGGTTTTGGGACAGCAGCAAACTTTGTCTGATACACCGCGAGGACAATACGACGTGGCACAACCCCACTTGTCTTCGTCTGCTCTTCCACCCGGCGTACCGTCTTTGGTACTAACCATCCCTACTCCGGAGTTTCCTTCTTCGTCGTGGTTTGAAGATACTACACTCGTCTGGCTTGCGGATACCAATCCTATGGGAACTCGTGGACATCGCGCAAGTGGACTGCGTTCAAACCCTTTCACAAACGCGACACATGATCTCTTCGAGGACAGTCAGCAGCTAGGAAGTCTTGATCTCGTTGCTCAGCCTCAGTTGACGAGCTTCTCGCCTTATGGCACCCGCTTAA